>JAYMFT010074830.1:0-14469 GCA_038088735.1 Panulirus argus
TCTACATATATATATATATATATATATATATATATATATATATATCTGGCCTCCCATTTTCTATCGTAGATCATGTTATCTATGTAAACATCAGTCTAGCCCCGGGCGTCAAGGCGTACGGCCATGCGTTACCCGCTCGGTCTCTGTACGTTTATCGATATTGTCTTTCCTGTAAGGAACTCCTTTCATTAGAACCTACGAGCTAATCACTCAACACAGTGACTAAACTACACCTTGTTCTCGGTTGACCTTATCTTTCTTCGTCTTTACTCTGACCGGGACGGCGGCGCGACCCCCTCGGGTGTCATGACCTGGCATTTTGATCTGGCATTTACGGGTGAAGTTAAAAGGAGAAGTCACCCTTACCTGGGGGTCGTATGACTAGTCGTGCTCAAGGGTAGTACTGTCATGGTGAGGAGGCCAAGGATTAGAATCTGCGTTGCACGCGTTTTCCTTCGTTAACACGAATAATAAGAGCGGTTTAGTTGCTCGGGAATGATAAGTGTGTGCAGCGAGTGCGTTTCAAATATATACAGCGAGTGCGTTTTAAGCGTATGTAGCGAGTGTGTTTTAATTACCATGGTGCTGGTAGTGTTGCCAACTGTTATTTTTAGTGGATTTGCCGGAGGAGGGTTGCACGGGGGCCTTGTGGACATGTTTCCCTCTGATGTTGGGCTCCGGTTGTGTAACGAAGAGCCTCAGTTGGCGTGAGGGACTCACTGTTGTGTGCCACCTCCCTCCTCCACTCGCCGCTGTTGTTGCCCTCAAACACACACACACACACACACACTCGGGCAGACGCGCATTCGGGGGGGTGGGGGGGAGTGAGGGGGTGGGGCTTGATGATACACCCTTGTTCTAATGAGCCCGACCCGGGAGGTGTGTTGTGGCTATTGTCTTCAGTATTGAATGTTTGGCTCTCAGACTTAAGGACTTTATTGTTGGTCTCGAGGGGTGTGTGTGTTTGTGTTAAAATCCCAGGGGGCAGTGATTGTCTCAAAGCCTCAGTCGGATTTGTGTTAATCCGGGGGTAATCATTGGCGGTGAAGTGTTGGTGCGGAAGGCAGGCAGAGATCGCTTCAGAACGTCTGTTTGCTTGTGACTCTGTATAAGTTACACCTTTGTCTTATCTAGAGAAGGCTTGAATCTCTGGAGATTGTTAGCTCAGCACTGGCAAGTGTTTAAGTAACCCCGATCGTCTTAAGTAAACGCTCGAAAGTTACTGGTAATCGAAACGTTGTAAGTAGACTTGGGATAGTGTGGATGGTTCCCAATGTCTTGGATGAGGTTCGTTTATATATATATATATATATATATATATATATATATATTTATATATAAAGGGAAGTGAGTGTTGCCAAGTGACGGGTGACGCACTGGAGTTGTCGTTAGGTGTGGGTGACGTCGGGTGTAAAGCGTGGGTGCCCGCTGGGTGCTTAGGTCTGACAACCTGTCTCCTTAACATGAATCCAGAGACGTCTTCCTCCTCCTCTTCCTCACAAATGTTTTGAATCATCTCTTGCGCTCCCGTTGGTATGCTGTTGTCGGGCAGGCCGCCTTCAGGAGCCTCGACAAGAAAGAGGTTTTGGGTGGACTGTGGATATATTGGCCAGCGGCTCCGATTTAGCATGTGCCGTGATAAATTTAATCCTGGCCGTCCTCTGTGTGTCTTGATGTGGCGCCGGGGAGGCCACCGGCACACACACACTCACACACACACGCACACACACGCGCACGCATGTGTACCTGTGTGTGTGTGTTTGTGTGTGTGTATGTGAGTGTGTGTGTGTGCGTATGCCTATTTGTCTGTGCGTGTTACAACTGTGGTTATGTTTCTGTTGGTCATGGCTGAGGTTAGCAGCCAACTTTATGCCACCAATAGTGACGATAAGAACTGCATTAGTACCGAGATAAGGTTGTCATCTCAGGGTGTAAATGTGCCGCTAACGCTGACATTGACAGTTCTAAATGCAAGTAGTGAGAGAAAACTTATTTAATATATGGTTATTAATTTTCATAATATACCGATTAATAATTATTTTAGTAGAACCAAAGTTGATCTTTTAGTTAGATTAAGGGTTAGGAAAAGGTGGTTTTCAGCAGTTTGCGAAGAGCAAATAAATTTTTGAATGTCCGAATTAACGTTTCATGTTGAAATGCGATGCCATTAGGGATGCGGGGTTTATTATCTCTGCTGTAAGAGTCGAGCCAGAGAGGATGATGAGGTTGGTGTTGGCAGCGAGGAGTAGGGTGGGTGGAAGGTGTGGGCAGTTAATTAATGATGTTGATGTTGGCAGTCTGGGGTTAGGTGCCTGGCTTCGCCTGGGGTAAGGGGAGGCGACTGGGGTAGTTTCTGTCGCCTGGGGTGACAACAGGACAACACCCCAGCTCTACAAGTGGGGCGCTCGCGGGTTCCCCAGCGGGCGGGCGGTGACCTGCGGGACGGGGCTGGGTTTGGCACACTTGTTGCCGTGCCTCGCCCGGGTCGGAAGTACACTCGTTCGAGGTTGTTTAGTGCCAGTGTTGGGCCGGGTGTGGCCTGATGAGGTAGTGGCCAGAACACTTGTATCTGGGGAGTGTTGTCCCTCAACGCCGCCAGTACCGCCAACCGCCGGTCTTCAGGGGGTGTTATGAAAGGGAAGAAGATATCATTGTTTTTGCATCAAATTGCTGTGTGTTTTCCCGTGTTTGCAGAATTACGTTGGGGTTTCAGGTTTATGATTTCTTACTTGACTTTTTAATTTTTTTTTTTTTTTTTTTTGTGAAATTTGGGTGGGCGAAAATGTTTCATAAATGGAAAAGATCGAGAATGTTATGTATACTATGCTTGTTTGTGTACAGCTGTTGAAAGTCATGTTTGGAAATGTATTTTTTGTGTTGGAATAGTACAGATGCCTCAGGGCTTGACCGTGACGACGGAGTGAAATTGGTTTTAAAGGCTTAGCATTTACAGCTGTCCTGCCACAACGCGAAGGCTATTTACATTCTGGCCAGCTTGGTCAGGGGATCCCTAGCACCACCTCGAACACCACGTCCTCTCCTGACCAGAGGGGAGTGTTGGTTCTCCGCTTGCCCGGTGAACTCGAAGTGCATTGTAGACGCTGGTGAAAAGAACAGCTTGAGCGGTGATGATGGTGACGCTGTTGCATTTCAAGGAACGGGTGTGTAAGACGCCTGTAGTGAGTGATAATTATTGACTGAGACTAAAAAGAGCTGTGAAGAATCAGTGCTAGTTACTGTGATAGACGGGAGTCACTCTGCCTTTTACGGATGGCGGGAAGCCTCGTCGGCAGCGATGTAACGGCGTCGCACCGTGCGTGAGCAGGAGGCCGAGCCGTCGCCATGGCCACCACGACACGGGACTACCCGATGACGGTACAGCGACTGTGTAACTGGTGTAGCGCGCAGGCCATGGTGCACCTGCTGGCGGTGCAGTGATCGAGGTTGCGGTGGCCATGTACCGCGCGGCCTGGGCGGCCATGCAGCGGGGCCTGGCGGAGGCGCTGCTGGGGTACGCCGTCGCCATCTGGAAGCGCTCCCGCTCGCGGCTACACCCGCGCCTCCTGCCCCCGCCAGCCTCCGACGACGACGAGGATGAGGACGCCTTCTGCGGCCTCCACCACCGCGACTGCCCCTGCCACGCGAGCCTCCACGCCAACCTCGCCATCAAGGTAACCAATGCCGAGCCCTCAGAGTGATGTATCCTTACTATGTCTTTCCATTGCAGGGAATTAGATCACACGGCGCCGCAGGAAGCTTCATCCTCCACAAATGCCATGCTTTGTGTGCATGTTGGGTCTTCTGAAGTGATAAGGGAGGTCGTGGGATGCCAGGGATGGAGTTTGATAAAACATAGTCACCCTTAAGGAGAATCATATACAGTTAACCACAAGATTCTATAAAAATCCTAAAACCTTCTTGTTTGAGAAAAAGTATATATTTTACCATGTTTGCCCGCTGACCATCACTGGTCATTACAGAACGGTCAAGATCCTTCAGTTCCCCGGAGATACATTTTAATATTTTCGCTTGACCAACATTCCTCCTGCTCCATGGGTAAAGTTTTCTTTCGCATTAAAGCTGTTGTTTAAGAAGATAAGATTCAGTTTTATTGATACTAATTTGGTGGGTAAGTAAAGCTTGCCTGATGTTTCCGTTCCTGTTATGATTTGATTATGCTTTAGTTACTCTTGCAATTGAGACACTCCATGCCATGGAGATTCCCTCTGGTATTGTATGTCATGAAAATAGATACTGCGTCTCTATTTGGATTTTCTGGAGGCATAGTAATACAGTTTATGGTGATTAGTCGATTAGAGTTTTATAAAATGAAAGTAGGAGATCTCCTATATAACATCATGCATTAATCGTGCTCATAAATCAATATTTTTGTATATGGAGAAAGTTATACCTTTAAGATTGATAACGTCAAAGAAAATGGTCTTAAGGGTCGTTTTCTTCTATATTATATTATGCATAACTAAACTGTTTTCTTATTTTCCAAATTCTCGTAATGTTTGTCATATGAACTATTTTTCATATACGTTATTTTTTTCTTTCATCGGTTTTTGTAGTATAAAGACTTTCATATGGCGAATAACACGGTGCTCATTATGATTGCAGTTTCCTTGAGCGTAAAAACAGAACCGTAAAGAAACGAGAATTTTGTACATTTTCTCCTCACCCTAATGATAAAGGTTAAGATGTATGACGCCGTGTTATTTTTAGCGATAAAAGTCTGAGATCTCTAGAGAAAATACATATCTAGAGGGAAGATGACCGGGGGTGCAAATTTCATCAGTTTGTTGGTGATCATGAGAAGAATTATAAAAGATCAGCAAAGGCGTTTAGGACTTCCAGTGAGGAAAAAAAAAAAAGCCAGGTTTTGTATGAATGAATGAAATTTAGTACAATTTAAGGAGTCCGTTATCAAATGTATTCACATTACAGTACGATTTGTATGTAAATGAAGGACCCATATATGTAAGAAACATTGTTCATGATAATTTCTTATTCTTCAGAGGACCACATGTTTTTGTTACGTAAACATATATTATTTTTGGATGGGGCTGTAAAAGAAAACGGACGTCTTGTATTTCATGAAAACGGACGTATTGTAGGGTAAACTTATGTAATATTTCATGTTTTGAGTTACGCATTTCCATTCATGTTTACAGAACGTTCTATGACCAGTAACACTGTATGAAGGCAAATTTCTGTCAGCGCGTACTTCGTCTTGATAGAAGTACGCATAGGGTTCCATTTAATCAACATGGAGCCATGGATTAAATACTGGGACTCTTAAAAAGGTGTCGAGCCCATATAGAGTGTGAAGATAGTTGCTGTCAGTGCTGATGGTTTTGGTAGATGTTAATGATGATGATGATGGTGACGAACAAGCAGAACATTGGGCTTGGGGATTCGAGTGAATATTAAATCCAAACTGCAGCCATTTTGACATTAAGAAGATATTATAATACTATTTTGTAGTTCATTTCAGGCTTATATCCACCTAAATAAGGTAAGATTATCATCCTTGATTAACCTGACCCAGATAGGGTTAGATGTTGCTCTATTAGGACGTTGAACTCGCTTCCGTAACTTGACACAAGTTAGATTAGAATGTAGGTGTGAACGAATTTAATACAGGAAATTGCTGTGTTGCCATACTCGTTATTCAGGAGGAACCATTTAAAGAGCAGCAGCGGCAGCAGCAGTTGCTTGGAGCTGCACACACCAAGAGGGGAGATAAGCAGATAACACCCCCACCCCACCCCGCCTCCCCACCCCCTAGCACCCCCCTCCCCCATGTATCAAGCCACTCAGCCTGTGATGTCACACTTGTAAACCTCTGACGTCCGTGTCACCACCATCGCTTTCTCCTCCAGTAGTAATATCCTTTTTATGGTCCCGCTGTTGTTGCCTCTCTCATTCCCACGTTCTCTTTCTTCAGTAACTGCGAGCCGATCCGCATCGTTGATGCTGTTCCTCGACCTAGTGATGTGTGTACGGTATCTGTTCTCTGCTTCCTCACAATCATTTTCCTTTTCCCTCAGCCGGTATGGGTAGTGTGGGGCGGAGTTCCGGCTGCCTGGCTGGTCCGGTTGGTGTCCTCCAAGGTGATGGGTATACCCTGCCGCTGTTACTGACCAGTTGGGACCCGCCTGGATACGCAACCACATCCCATTCTCTAACAGGTTAAGCGGGTCGTCCCTGGCTCCACCTCAAGCCCGGGGGGGGGGGGGGGGAGAGAAAAGTCATAAAACACCAGACGATTCAGTGGTTTTATGGGAGGAATGTTTGACATTGGGACAATATCTTGTAATGAAAATTGCGTATATTTCTAATCGTTGTTCGTAACGACTTTGTGTGTGTGTGTGTGTGTGTGTGTGTTCGTTGGCGGCAGTACGCGTCCAGAGCGGGTGTGGCATTTCTGGTCGTCCCCGACACACTGGATCTCTGGACTGGATCATCTTTCCACGTGGCATTCCCACGGCTCTCGTAATGTGACAGCAACCAACCCTCCCTCATCCTCTCACTTACACACACACAAAATCTTCAGAGTTTCCCCGCTTTTCTCTTCATTGTTTCCCGTTTTCCTTATGATGTATTGATGTCCCCAAATGATGATAAATGCAATTTATTGCATCCGGTCTACATTTTTCGGCATCCTGTCCCCCCCCCCTCTTCTCTCTCTCTCTCTCTCTCTCTCTCTCTCTCTCTCTCTCTCTCATCCTCCATGTGATCCCCCACCACTCGGAAGCCTGTTGCGTGTCCCTAACGCGCAACACTACTCCGTCTTGCATTTGAATTCTCGCGTCTCCTTTCTGGTTCATTTGTGTGCTGTCGTTACTCCTCTCTCTCTCTCTCTCTCACTCGCTGCCCTGCCAACTTTTCATTCCTCTCCCTCACGCTGATTCCTGCCTGTAGTTTGTTCTGACCAACATCTTCCCGTTATCTGTCGTCTTCCAAAAAGTACATTTCGTGCAGCCTTGCAAGAGAACATCAGGTGTTTTCTAGGGTTGTTGGAAACCGCGGGGCCAGATGGTGGTTTCTGGAGATAAGAGCACACACACTGGCTCTGTTGGTGTGGGTGGCATAGCAGTGAGGAACAGACAGGTCGAGGCTACATAGCCGTGAGGAATAGACATGTTATGGTGCCACAGATACTGCGACACAGCAGTGAGGGATAGACAGCTCGAGGATACAGACGTTCTGACATAACCGCAAGGAACAGGACGGGGCCATAGATGGTGCGACGCAGCCAAGAGGAAGAGACCGGGGCTAAAGCAGCAGCAGCAGCAGCGAGGGGCATGGCGACATCACAGGACGGCAACAGAAGGAAGCTGCTGAACCTGTTTATCTTCTGTTGTTCAGACCCTACCGGCGGGCGGGCGGGCGGGCGCGGCGCCTTACGCAACCCAGCTGGCCCAGGTCTCCGAAATCTACGGTTGTCCCCCTGTTGATGAGGCTAATTGATGGTTCCGAGCTGGGATTGACGTCTAAATTGATGGCTTCACTTGTTACCCGATGATTCCTCCAGAACATGCGTATGTTCCGTGGTGTAAGGGCTGAATCTTGGGTACGTGTATTTTTTTTTCTTTTAAAGTCTGGTTGATTGTTGGAATCTTAAATATCTTCTTGAGGTTCTTGGGAACGTTTTGGGTTGTTGGGTTGGCTGTCGTGTGTCCCAGGAGGATTTCAGGACGTTCGGTTGAAGGTTGGGCGTTTTTCTAAAACGTTCTTTGATTTTGTCGTCTGTCTGTCCGACTTGCACTGCTTATTGAATATAATCTCGTGTTCCATTGTTGACCACCTCTCGTCCTAAGCTACTAATTGGGTTGTCTGGTCGATTGTTGGCCCCGAGTAAAGTCTTGGGTAGCTTGGTTGAACGCCTTTTAGGTTCGCGAGTACCTGGACTTGTTGTGGGTGTGTGTGTGTGTGTTGCCACTGTGGCCTTCGGTGCAAGTTACTGGGGGGGGGTTTGTTGTGTTGTGTTGTGGAGGGGTTGTCTAAGGCACTATCGTGTGTTGCTGGGGGTGGTTCTGCGCGAGTCAGGGTCGAGTTATTGCCGTGTTGTTTACGCCTTATCGATCACGTGATGGTAGGGTCACGTGGTCAGTGCCAGACTTGGCACTGGCCACGGAGTGGAGGTGCCATCTGCTCCCTCCTCCTCCTCCTCCTCCTCCTCCTCCTCCTCCTCCTCCTCCCCCAATTGTGCTATCACCTCCCCCCCGCCTCCTCCACGCTCGCCAGCCCCACCACACACACACACACACACACCTCGCAGCCTTTCCATGGTTTTTTAAAGCTCGCCTGTGAACTGCTGCTATCAGTTTGCGTCCTTCGTCGTCGTCTTTCTCTCTCTGTTAACTCGTCTGTCGTCGTGGTAATTACCCGCTTTTGTAATTATCTCTTGTGTGCGGTACAGGGCGGGTGCTCTGTAATCATGTGGGCCCCTCGCCCATCTTGTTCGTCATTGTCTGTCTGTAATTGTTTCCTTCTCTTAATTTCAAACTGATTATGTGAAGGATTTTTTGCGTTTTCCAATTTTCTTTTTTTCCACTGTGTCAGTTGCGGATTTTTATTTCGGTTTCTCGTTGAGAGAAGAGGCAATGGCGTCGTGGTCGTCACTTGTAAGCAATTGATTTCCGTTCTGCAACTTTGGATTCCGACGGCAGATTGTCTTGAATTTTCGGGGACAGTGATGATAACATCAAATTACTGGCCTCGTTCGAGTATCGGGTTTGTGGCTCCTGCTTCTCGTGAATTAGGGCGACCGAAAAGAAGTAATTTATTAAATCTGATAAAAAAGTAAGGTTGTAATATTCATGTCTCTCATTAGAGCATTGGTTGGTGATAGTTATGAGGATCATACGCGGATCTGATTAATGACAAATAAGAGGCTAATTTTCAGACATGCAGAATTGAAATTTAATATTACAGACGATTCGCCGATGCGGCAGAACCCGCAATTTTTGGTATTTTTTCTGAGGATAAAAGACTTGTTTCAAAACCTTAATATGTGGACTATTTTTCATGCTGGATACAATTCTGGGGTTGAAATATATGCTGGTGGTCGTTCAGACTTGTCAATAAGGGTTATTTGGTTACTCTTTTAGAAGATTCTGTGATTATTCGGTTCGTATTTACTGGGTCTCTCTTGGCCTAAGGAGGCATTGTGATATATTTCCCATGATTATTTCAAGTAAAGAAGCTTTTCATTATCTTATGTTTCAATTTCAAAACAAATGATGGGCCAAACCCAGAGTAGGACCCTTTCATTATGTCTATGTCAGTTTTATGCACCTGCAGTGTTTACGATTATATATATATATATATATATATATATATATATATATATATATATATATATATTATTTTTAACCTTGGGTTTTTATGGTGTTTGAGTTGGTGTTATGCATTTTCATGTGATGACGTGGGGAAGTCGACGACGAGGAACAAGTGTTGTTTTGGAACAATATACTCGAGGCTAATGAGGCTGGCGTCATCTCCTGGGCCATTGTTGGGTCTTCCTTCCCCACCCCCAGCCACCCCCTTCCCCTCTCTTCCCACCCCCACATCATCATCATCATCATTGTCATCATCGTAATCGGTTCTCGTTGACTCAGTATTTAGTGCCTGACTTTCACCTCAGAGCCTCTGCCTACGCCTCCAGTCCCCCTTCCTTCCTCCTGGGGCCCTTATTAGACGCCCTTCTCCCTCCTTCCTCCCTCCCCTCTTGGCCTGCCTGTGGATTTGTTTGCGCTTCGCACCTGAGGACGAGGCGGGCGCCTTGAAGCAAGTGGCTGTTCTCCACCCTGACCCCTGCAGGTGGTGGTGGTGCTGGTGGCCACCGCGGGACTCGGGCAGTGTACTTAGTTAATTCAGTCACTTTATTATGCACTAGCGGCACTTGCTGTGGACCGGGGGGTCGGACATAACAGGCACTTGAGACGCGCGAGTGTGTGCGTTTATACGTATGTATACTTAACGCGAGAGCAGCGTCACTGCTGGGTTTGGTGTTGCAGCTTTTGTGGTGCCGATCAGCTGTTGTGGTTGACTGCTGCTCGCCCTCCTGTTATACCATTGTTTTTCATTTCATGTCGTTCTTGTGGCTTATTTGTTGTTGTTGTTGTTGTTGTTGTTGTTGCCACTGCGGCTGCGGAGGGCATGTTGTTGATGTGATGGTGGTGGTGGTTGGCGTGTGTTGGGGCACGTGTGGTTGAGGCCTGGCGTATATAAGCTTAGGGGGGGGCCTCAATCTCTCCCCCCCCCCTGCATTCCCTGCCGGAGTTCAAGGTTGGTACGCACTATATTTACACCGTACTCTCTCTCTCCTCTCACCGTACACATAAGGCCTCTCGCCTCCGGTGTTTCCACTGTGAGTTTCGACTTTGTCGAGATGAAGATCCCACCCCCACCCCCACCCCCTTAGTTTAACCCCTTGCGTTCTCCTGGGTTTTAAGTCGTTGATTATTACCGTCAGCATTCCGTTTGTTGAGTATTTTCCTTAATATTTCTGAGTGTCTCGTATCCTTCATTTATCATTTTTCCCTTTCGTAGGCTCCGCCGTGAGCGAGTGCAGGTCGCACGGGGAACTCCTTCACACTGCGCCCATCCGCGAGAGACGTTTCGTTAAGTGATAATTTTTTTTCCTCTTGTGTTATGGACGTGCGTGTGTGCGTGAGGTGGGAAGGAGAGGCCGGGTTGGACTGACGGAGGAGAAGGGCCAGGATTGGGATGCGTTGGGAACGTTCCCCCACGAGAGGGGTCGGGTCAGAGGTCGCGCCCCTCGTACTTAAGGATCGTACAACCGTGGCCAGGGGGGGGGGGTAGGAGGGGGGGGCAGAACCCGTACCATACCTGTGGCCCGGGGAGATAGGGGGGAAGGGGGAGGGGTGATGGAGAAGATAGTAGAAGGATGGGCAACGTGATGGATGTCTCTGCCGGGATGTATACAGGGTGCTGGCATGCTGTTCTCCATCTAGATAGCTTGAGAGAGATTTAGTTACGAGAGAGAGAGAGAGAGAGAGAGAGAGAGAGAGAGAGAGAGAGAGAGAGAGAGAGAGAATCCACCAATTTCCAGAAAGTCCGACAATATTCCTTGTCGTGTGTTCTGTGTACACTGTTGTTAGATGATGACGTGGTTTGGTACACACACACATATACAGAGTCATCTTAGCGCCGGATGTTAGGATGACAGCGTTCTGGCTGTGTGTGTGTGTGTGTGTGTGTGTTTGTGTGTGTGTTCGATGGGAGGGGGTGGTGTTGTTGTGGTGCCGGGTTTGGGGGGGGGGGGGGTTGAGACCCATTGTATAGGGTGGATCAGACTACAACTGGCTCCCCACCTCCCCCACCTTAGCACACCCGTATCGTGCTTATATAACCTGTCCCCCTCACAACACACACACACACACACACAAGGATGGCCACCGTAAACCACCTCACAGAGTGGCCACCCATTCAGGCGTCAGGGCGGTTGCCATAGATACAGAACAAGAATCACCCACTAGACGCCCTCACCTCACCACCATAAGCACACACCCACTTCCCTCTCTCTCTCTCTCTCTCTCTCACTACTTCAGGTTACGGTTAAGTCAAGTTTGCAACTTAAGACGCAGAGGCATCGGTTAACTCGTTGTCATTTCCCCCCTAGACTGTGCTAGGTTGCGCTAGGCTATGTTAGGCTATGCTAGCTAGGCTCTACTATGCTATGCTAGGTTAGGCATAAAACACAGTTCGTATAAGGTTACGCACGGCATCGTAACGGTGATGTCCTCTGACGCACATTACGTCGCCGTGCTCGGGTTCGAACGGCTCGACGCGTCGGTCTGGCGGGCCCAGCTGGTGCCTGCGTGCAGGCACCAGGCCTTTTTGGTTCGGTGCTTTCGCTAAGTCGCCTGCCTGAGCCTAGGCCGCCCGCCCTCCCAAGTGAGGTCTACGTAAGGCCTTCGCCAGCTCTGCTTTGGTTGGTGTCGCTGTTGTCCACCGATTCAAGGTATGGCATTGGCGAATGAGCTCTGTGACGTCAGGAGGCCGGAGGTGCGATTGGCTCGGGGGTTGCGACGTCAGAGTAAAAGGGAGCCGCGATCATTGGGTAGGAAGACGGGACGGACCAGTGTTGGCGTGCGGTTGGCTGCTGCCTGTTTGACGTCATGAGTGACGTGGGCGAGGAGGTGGTTAAGCGCGGGTCGCCAACTTTTGTGTTACCTACAGTTTTCCACCGGTCGTGTGTGTTATTTCTTAGTTCTAGCAGAGTCTGGTGTCACAGAGCACATAACTCTGTCAGTGAAGAGATGAGCTTCTGCATGAAAAACAAGCACAGAACTTTAAGCTGGTGTGTTGCACCATGTGTGTGTTTTTGTTTGTGTGTTTGTCTGTGTGTGTGGCAGTGAGTGTCCCAGTGCCCGGTGGCCGTCAGTATCAGCTGATCCGTGCAGCTGTTCGGTCGTGGACTCGCCTCCGTACGCTTTGAAAACTGCTGTGCTCTCTCTCTCTCCGGTAGTAACGTGTCCATTGGTGAAGTGCGCTTGAAGGGACGTGCCATCAGAGACAGGGAGAGGGAGACGACGACAGTGTGTGTGTGTGTGTGTGTGTGTGTGTGGGTGTGTTATCATGGCGAGAGATAAGGAGAGAGGACTGTCGGGGAACAGGAGCGATGTCGGTGATAAGCGAGTGCGCCTCTGGGGTGTTGGTGGTGGTGTACACTGGGGGGTATTCGCGGTGTGGCAGCGGCGAAGATCTTAACCCCGTTGGCGTTCTAGTGTAGGCGCCAGGTCCGTCCATCGGTCTTCAGGACGGGAGATACGAAAAAAAGGAAAAGTACTCTGAGACCCACGAAGAGAGAGGAAGTGTACTGTCGTCTGGACGGGACAGGAGTGAGTGTCATGCTGACCATAAACAGTGCTGTGGGAAGGGGAGGAGCCGGCTGCCTGTGTGTGTGTGTGTGTTGCTGTGCGAGGGAACACGATGAACACACGCAGTGCGACGCGACGACAGGGAATTTCGGATTCTAATTTGCTTAGTCGCCCGCAGGAAGCGGGCGACGGACGGGGCGGACGTCCGCCCCCCCCCCCAAGACGACCGACCCGCCCTGGTATTTCTGTAAGATCCCTGAGTCACGGACAGTGTCCTTGGTACAGTGAGGAGAACACAGCGGACGGCGACGTGGCGGGAGTCGGAAGGAGTGAGGCGTGTCGGGCCGGTGGTGTATTGTGTGCAAATGACGGAGCCGAGTCGTAAGGTGTTGTGGAAGGAGGCTGGGCAAGAGATGTGCGTTTGCGTGGCAGTCTTGTAAGCGTCTCTGTTTACGTGTATGTATGTAACCGTGTGCGTGTTTCTGTCCGTGTACATCAGAAATTCCCCCTGGAAGTTCACCAGTAGAGGGCCGGGCTCCGCCATCGCCTCGCCCTCAGCCAAGAATGTTAAGTGCCCCTCGGAGTTGACGCTGTGGGAGAACGGGAATAAATAAAGATAATAATAGTAAAATTCCCCCCCACCGCTAGACTTTATTTATATATTTTTACTTCACGGAATCAGGTTCTAAAAGCCAACATTATTCCGGAAGTGGTCGGTCGCAGGGTGCTCGAATTCTCATACATGTGTGTGTTTGAATTATTCACGTGTCGTCACCCGTCCCATAGGGTGAGGGACGCATGTATCTTTTGACACGTGTGTGTCATGACTCACGTGTCTCGTGACACAGTTGTCGGAGTGGCATTGAGATCGCCAAGACGCCAGGCCCCTGGAGCTGGCTCGAAGAAGATTCATCTTATAGGTTTAGTAAGGAGGCCACCAGGTCATGTTCAGGCGTAGCGGACACGAGGTCAGGTCAGGTCAGGTCAGGTCAAGCGGCCGGTATGATACGTCGGATGTAGTGGCCACCAGGTCAGGTCCAGAGGCCACGATGAGATCAGGCGCAGCGGCCACAATTTAAGGTCATCCGCAACAGCCACCAGGGCAGGCGTAGAGACCTGTGACGAGGTCAGATGGGTGTGGCCAGCACCAGCGGCAGCATGTGTAGGACATGAAGGATACGGCTGATGTGCCGTAGGGGAAGAAAGAAAAAAAAAAGAAATGTTTCGAGAATCATCGTTGATCCTGGGGCGAATGTTGGCGTAATGGGATTTGGTATTTTAATGCGGTGGTTGACAAGCCCGGAGGGTCTCTGGACCGGACATGGCCAACCGGAAAGTTATGTGGGGAGGAAAGCGAGGCCATGGACCAGGGCCTGAGAGGGCTTGGCCCCTCCCTGTTGCAGTTATGTGCTGGTGGTAACTAGTTTCTGGTAACCCGGATACGCCATACCACGATTACACACACACACACTTGTACGCTGGCAAACACAAATTTACCTACTACGTCACTAGGGGCTTCAAGGATTGTTCAGTAATTACGACAATGATATTTGTGGAATACAACCGCAGAACCCCTACTATGGGACTCCTGAAGGCTGCGCTCCGATTA
>JAYMFT010074841.1:0-14469 GCA_038088735.1 Panulirus argus
AAGTGACCAGAGGACCTTCAGACGAGGAAATCTTCCTATAGCTTACCACTTACCGCAGCTGTGACATCGGGTACACCACTGGTATCAGCTGTAATAACGACGGTACAGCAGTAGCAGTCGTACTAACTAACTAAACAGCAGAAGCAGCAGTAACAAAAACGGTTCGGCAACAGCAGGAGTGTTAACAGTACAGCAACAACAGCTGTGATAACGGGTAGAGCAACACAAAGCTTGCAGTGGTGACGGTACGCTACCCTGCCGAACGCCTGCCTGATGTTCGTCTCGACCATCATGTCAGATCATACTAAATTACTACATGTCTTTCATTAATGATAATGATAATGATAATGATTATTACGATAATAATAGTAATGATAATGATAATAATGATAGTAATAAATGTTAATAGTAATAGTAGTAAATCATGATAATGATGATAATATGATAATAATAATAATAATAATAATAGCAATGATAATGATAATAATAATAATGATAGAATAATAATAATAATAATGATAATAATAATAACAGTGATAATGATAATATGTCCCCTAAGGGGAGAGTTGTGATTATCCTGTCATACAGACATCAAAATAAACATTTAAATAACACCGCTTTGGCTCAGCATCACTCAGTGGGACTGGGGTCCATTTTTCACGACTTCCAGTAAGAAGGTATTCACTGAAAACACCCGAAAGTGGGTCATTACCGATGATACTCCGGGCTCTGGTTGGGGTGGTGTGGAGGAGGGACGGGTCAGAGGAGCGGAGGGAATGGGTGGTAGGACAGAGATGTTATCTTATCACTATACTCTATATTGAATGTAAAAAGATATTGGTTTACTCGAATGGATGTTAGTTTGGATTATTTTTGGATTATATTTGAAGCTTGATTGCAGTTAAGTTACTTTAATAGTAAGGTAGATTATATTTTAGATTATTTTTGGATTATATTTGATTGCTATCAAGTTATTTTAATGATATTTTATAATACAATTTGGATTCTGTTTTAAATTGCTATTTGATATCAGATTACTTTAAAACAATTATATCTTGGAATGTGTTTTAGAATACATTTTGGGTTAAATCTTGGATCATATTTTGGAATGCTAACCAATATCACATTATTGCAAGAATACATTTTGGATCATACGTTTTAATCATACTATACGCTGGGCTCTGGACAGTTAATTGGATTATTTGACTGCAGTCTCCAAGGTTAACATCTCTTTAGTCTCCCGCTCGAGCAGTAATCTCATTGATTATCATTAGTTGTATTAAGTCACTAATGTCTGTTAAATTAATCTGACGGTGATTACCGGTGGTTCTGCCTCATTAAGGGATCGTTGGGGGTGAATATTGTTGCAGCTGGTTGGCTCTGGTTACCTCTCTCTCTCTCTCTCTCTCTCTCTCTCTCTCTCTCTCTCTCTCACCAGCGTGGCCACAGGTGGCGCGGGGCCATTATGATCACCAGCTGGTGTGGTCGGGAGATGCCAGTAGTGGTGGTGGTGGTAATGATGCTGGCTGCTAGTGGTGGAGGTTGGTGCTCGTGGTAACGAAGGAGGAGGAGGAAGAGGAGGGGTGATGGTGGTAATTTAGGGGGTGGTACGGCAAGCTGGGGACGTGGTGGTGGGGGTGGGGGGAAGGGGGGGGAGGGTCGTCAGCAGGTAGAAAACAGCAAACGCAGCAACAACAAGAAGAAAGAAGTGGCGGTTCCATTTCCTAAGAGGACGGACCTGCTGCCGCTTCGGAGGTCCCTCGGGATGAGGGGTTATGCGCACGCGTCCCCTCCCTTGGGAGGAGACGCGGGGATCCACCGCGTCTTGTGAACGGAGCGCAGGTGGTGGCGCCACATCGCCTCCCACACAGACACATTATGCGTACGTACTTACCATACGGGACAGCGCGAGTGTAGGTCTCTCTTCCCCTCCCGGCGAAGCACGATTAGTAATCACAAGTATCAATCACGTGCGAGAAGAGTCCCGACACACTCTCATTACATACGGGAGCCGCGCGCGGTTTTATATGCATTCCTGATCTTGCCACTTGGGCCATGACGGGAGGACGCCCGGACTTCCCACGCTGCCGCAAGCACTGCGGCGGCCGTGTGGTACTCACCTCGCGTCCTCGGGTATGGGAGACGCGTCGAGGCTGGGAGGGACTCGAAACCATGGTTTCTCGGGTTACGGAGTCCGGGTGTACTTGTTTCTTCCTTCGCCTTGTGTTCCGTATCACTGAACCGGTATGGAAATCCGCAGTGCCTTGAATTGACACAGATTCACGATTGTGAATCCATCTATTGTCTTTCTTTGTCCTGTGTAATCTCCAAACTGATCGTCAAACTTATCTGTCGTATATATATCCTTCAGGAGTCCTGGCCCCTCTTGTAGATACTTGATTTATTCATACAATTACGTATTGATCCGTATATCTTTTTATCAGTCTTTTGTCTCATTTCTTTATTCCTCATATCTTTTATTTCACTATTATTCCATTTTTCACTCTATATTCTAATCTATTTAGCTGTTGTTTCGTTATTTGCAAGAGACTCGCATGCCGTCTCGAGGGCCATGGGTATTTCCCATGTCTTCAGGAGGATATGCGGCTCGTCCCTCCCTCCTATATAACATCCTTCATGTGGCCGCCTGTGTCATGCTCCAGACGGTGGTTATCTGGCCGCTTGAGAGCCCTACAGGAGGATGGAGGCCGCACCCCCTGTCATCTGTGCTTGTGTTGCTGGCTTGAGGAGGAGGAGGAGGTAGAGAGAGGGAGAGAGGGAGAGAGAGAGAGAGAGAGAGAGAGAGAGAGAGAGAGAGAGTTGCAAAGGGAAGGAAATGAGGAAGAGAGAGATCAAACGAGAGAGGGAGAGAATTTTTAATAAGAATAAGATTATAGTAAGTTGTAATAATGACGATAGACTTGGGACAGGTCAACAGTAAAGCACAACAATTTACACACACACACACACACACACACACACACACACACACACACACACGCCTCCCCAGACACCCAGCTCCCAGCCTCCAGCACTTAACCGAGCACTTGCCAAAGCAGCCCTTCGCTCTCTCACCCTCAAAATGACCTGGCTTGGCTTGGCTTGGCTTGCCCGTCCTCAGCCGTCTCCCATCCCCGCACAACACACGAGGCCAGAGAACGAGAACTTTTTAAAAGGGGTCAGCGAGACGAGATGTGGTCTGGCTCCATTGTATTCTCGAGGCGAGTCGTATCACGGAATTATCAGACTCGAGAAAAAAGAAGAAATCCTTTTTTTTCTAATGTCTCAAAATTTTAACCACTGTTCCTCTGGTCTATATGAATGTTCGGCAGAGAAGATACGGGCTGCTTGAAGACAAGGTTAATGACATTTCTCTCTGTGTTTTCAAAGAAATGTAAATTAGACGTGGGAGTAATTCATAAGTGAAAAAAAAAATATGCATAATTAGTGTAAAATGTTGAATGACTGTAGCACGCTGTGGGGGGACCCGATTGTCTGTTAAAGTCATATGGACTCCTTAGGAGGTCAGGGAGACTGCGGAAGCCATACCCACGGTCTGTGTGGCAGAAGTGGCGCAGTGGGTGGAAGTGCACCGCATCCCCTAACACCGTACCCAGGATCGATTCCCCCTGGGCGCATGGCCAGGCTGGCTAGAGACTGAGAGAGAGAGAGAGAGGAGGAGGAGGACCCTCTCGCCGTGGTATGTTCCGAGCTCATTCCCATCCGAGAGGCGCGCGCATCGAACTCAGGGAGTAAGGGACTTCTTTCCCCTCTTTACTGTAACAGTTGAGATGGAAACTGATCATTATATGGCCGCTCGTCTCGCCTCACTTCATTAGGAAACCCTACGTTTTCTTTGACTCAGAATTCCCACGACGTAAAAGAACATGGAACCGAAGCCAATTCTGACTCCGAGTTAACGAAATAGTCGTTCAAAACTTGCTATATCACATGGCAAACGAATTGCAAGAGTTCGAGGTGAATGGAAATTTAAAAAAAAAAAGCAAAATAAGATAAAATCAGAGATTTACCCCATATAAAAGTATATTCCTTTACGAGTGATCTCAGAATGTTAAACCTCGGTCTCTCAGTATAAACCAAGTTTTATATCAACTGCTCCAGTCACGGATGGACGAAAGTCCTTCCTCGCAGTCTAACGTGAAAGAACCTTAGAAAATAACTTCCAAAAGAATATATATATTTTTGTATGTTTTATTGCTTTTTCCCGCCTTATCGAGGTAGCGTCAGGAACCAACGAGAAATGGCCTCGTTTGCACATACCCGCCCTGGCTGAAACAGAGGTGAATAGAATAAGAATATTTTATGAGTTTTCGAGATGGTAACAAAATATATTCTTGTAAGAATAGATTGCTGTAATATTTAGATAGCACTGTGTTGTCTTCTACCGGTATATCTCCACAAAGGACCTGAATCCCTGATTAATATAACCAGCCCTTGGACCAAACCGACATTCAGAAACTGAATTTTAACACGACCGCCCTCACTCTCACCCTCTGGCCATAAAATGACAAAGAACGACGAGATGTCAAATTGTGACTGATTATTGAGTTGGTTTTCCCCAAATATCCTAGGGAGGTCTTCTGTCGTGTGTGTGTACCATCTCTAGAGACTGGCCGAATTAGCTTAGTTAGTGTCCTTTGAAGCTGAGAAGACGTCCGACCATTTTTCATTTGATTAGAACCATTCTTTCTCGCCTTTCCTTTATGAGGTTGGAGTGAAATTTCCAGAGAGAATGGGACGCTGTGTAATAGTATGACAACTGTTTTGAGTGTCAGCACAAAGGCACATAATGGAGTTCCTTGTGACAACGAAGAAAATATGACACTATGGTTACACAGAAAATGGGATTCAGCGTGCCGGCGCAGAAAATTCAGATACTGGGGGTCGATGAAGAAAATGGAGTGCTAGGTGTCAGCTTGACAAATTGTGATGCTGAATGGAATGTAATACGAGAGCGTGAAGGCACACGTAGAAAATGGAACTGTTGATGGACCACACTGGTCATTAGATACTGAAAAGAAAAAAAATGTAAGACAGAATTTCAGCATACTTCCAAAGAAAACGCGTTCCTGGGTGACAAACGAAGATGGCGTGGCTACATAAGATAAAGCTAGCAACACTTGGTAAGTGGTACTAGGAAAACGTAAGAGCAGAGATAAGAAGCGGATAACATGAATATTAGAGATGGTGAGAAAGTGGCAATAACGGTGTTAACTGAACAGATAGATAAAGAGGCGTTAACAATTAGTGGGTAGCTAACAAGTTTCGAGCAGCGTGTAGTTAAATAAGGAGTAGTGGGTGACGATTCATGTCTATGGGGAAGAGAGAGAGAGAGAGAGAGAGAAGAAGAAGAAGAGGAGGAGGAGGAGGAGAAGGGAGGAGGGCGATGAACCTAACTGAACCGCAGGATGAGGAACTCGGATAGATATGTCATTATCCGTGAAATACGATACAAGTAGCGATAACGATGGCAATGATAAGGGCGCGGAGAGAGAGAGAGAGAGAGAGAGAGAGAGAGAGAGATGCTCTGTAGCGGGACAAAACAGGACGGAGATGTGGTCTACCACCAGGGGGGGTGGGGGGCGTTGGAGAGGGGAGAGACAATGAGGTCGTCAACAGAGGCCGGAGCCGGGCGAGATTGAAAAGGGAAACGTGGAACGAGTATTCCCTGAACGTGCTGGGAAGGTCCTCTCCCGGCACGGCTGATGATGATAGCGGTGGGAAGAGGGGTTTGGGGAGAGAGAGAGAGAGAGAGAGGGGGGGGAGGGGGGGAGGGAGAGGGAGGAGGGTCGACTTTGTGGGTGTAAATGTAGAAATATGGCTCCGGGGAGAGGCGTGGTGTGGGAAGAAGTGTATAGAGGGGTGACCCAGATGGGGGAGGAGGGGAGGATCTAGTGTAGATGGGTGTGTCAGATGGGGAGGGAAAGGGCGTAGATGGGATGGGGGTGCCTATGGTGTAGACAGACAGGTGGACGTTAATGTTACCCATATGCCTTATTAAACCTCTTGAGCACGACGGTACGACCCTTGAGCACGACGGTACGACCCCTGAGAACGACAGTACGGCCCTATGAGGCACGGCAGTACGACCCTTGTGCACGACGGTGCGCACAGCCCACGAGTGTCACCGTGCGACCGGAGGGTATGATTGGACTGGTCTTTGACCTGACCTTTAAAAAGCTCTTGAAAAATCACATTTAAAGACCGGGCCATCGCAACCCAGCGGTCGTACCGTCGTGCTGAAGGGTTGCACCGTCGTGCCCTAGGGGCGTACCGTCGTGTTACAGGGCCGTACCGTCGTGTCCAAGGATCGTACAGGCGTTACCAAGGGACTTTCCTCCTAGTGTGGGTTGAGAGCAAATATTTCTGTGCCTTGCGCTCGTGATACTTTGGGCTAATGCACTATTGTTGTTCGTTTAAGGAGCCTTATTACGTATTCCGCAGAGGAGGTCGCATAGCTTACGCCTAGAGCTCCGCGTAACGCAATACGGGATTGTCGTAAGAGGTTCCTGACTACGCGCCTGGCGTTCACAGATGCACGCCACAGCGGTCACCTGAGATTTTATCATGCAGAATTTTCCTATCGCGTGTCCTGTTCGTTCTGGTGGTGTGTCTGTCATGTGCCTGTATTTTCTAATTATCTATTCGTTTACCTACTTATTTAATCACTTATTAAATTGTTACATATATATCTTTTAAATATAGACCAGGATGTCTTTCACGGGGCTTCCACAGCTTCAAGGCTGCACTCCACACAGGAGCAGGGCAATGATAGTCTCCTATTGAGCAAGAAGGTTCTCGACAAGAACGTGCTCCTTCCCGTCTACTGAGAATTTCACAGCCTTGCCGCAGTGTAACCGCTAGCAGGCGGAGTCCGGTAACATCTACATATGAGAGAAAGCGAGAGAGAGAGACAGAGAAAGAGAGGCCGTGATGAAAGCCCTGTGGATCTGACCTCTCCTCTGACACACTTAGGGAAGAATGCAATGCACCCAGGGAGCCATCCGCACAGGCAGGAACCCTGCCACTGTGTGGGAGACATTCCTTGCTTCTAGTGGTTCGGTTAACACACACACACACACACACACTCACACACACACACACACACACATACACACGTGTCTACCAGACCGGTGGCTTTGTTTACCAAACTAATTTAGGAAACATGAGTATCATTAATGTAAACATATGTACCTATTTCTCTTTTAGGTCTCACCCTTCAAAAACACTCTAGTCTGATTCTGCGGTAACAGTAACACGTGTCAGGCATAACCATCCCCTCCACTCGATCTTTGGAAAACCCCACCAATTGAATATCAGAAAATCTTCCTCCCATACGCTGTGGGTCTTGGGCTGTACATGCAAGCCGTGATTATATATATCTCTTGTCTGCAGCCGTCCCTTATTTACGGGGGTGTTATATTCACCCCAGCACGGAGCGCTGCCTCGTATTATCTTCCATCTCTCCTCTTTGATAAGACAGACTATAGTCATCGGGTACTCACACGAGGTGGCTCGCAATGGAAGCAGACCATCATCATAACTGCAGTCAAATACATTGTCAACGAGACGGTTAAGGAGCTATACACGACATGTTTGTGACCCAGGCTTAAGCAGGCTTGGTACTTCCGAGTTCCTAGAGACGCTAGGACCGCTGGGCCAACGAAAAGCAAGAATACAGGGACCAGAACTGAGTGAAATAAGTTATGAAGAGAAGAGGGGAAACCCTACCTCACTCTGGAAGGAAGGAGGGGCAAGATGAACAGAACCAGGATGGTACTCGCATGTACCCACTAAGTTCTTTGAGATGCAAAGAGAACCTGGGCAAAAGAGGCGACGATAGGAGCGTCAGGGCAGAAGTGAGAGAGAGAGAGAGAGAGAGAGAGAGAGCACCTCTACATCAGGAGAGTAGCGGACCTGTGGAACAGGCTGAACAAAAGTCTAGTGAATGAGGATGGTACTGGAAGATCAGAATACCGTGTGATAGAAATATGAGGGTCAGTAGTCGTGGGGTCCCTCTCTCTCTCTCTCTCCCCCCCTCCCTCTCTCTCTCCCTCTTTCTCTCTCTCTAGACACCTGCAACACACCACACCAGCCGCGCCAGACGTGCCAGCACTAGACAAGCAGCTCTCGCATGACCCGGCCCGTTGTAAGGGAAGGGATCTTCTGTGTCCAAGGTATCAGGGGAACTATCTTTATGACCGCCCGGGTGACAGGTACTCCACCACCCAGCCCCAGCCCCCCCTCCCATCCCCTCCCCCTCTCCCCTCCCCCTCTTCTCTGCATTAAAGATTCGCCCCTCTAACCTCACCCACCCCTCCCCCCACTGCCACCTCCTTCAACCCACCTCACATGGCCTTGTCTCAAAACCTCACAGCTCTATCCTGTGTCCTCCGGACTTGCCTGCCTGACCCTAATCCCCAGTCCTCCTACCAAATGGGGACATCTTAAACTCAAGAGTTATTACCCTCCCTTCTGGTTCGTCTCTAATCCCTAATCTCTCCCCCCACTCTATGGCCATCTCCCACCCACTTCCTCCCCCAACCCATCCTCCTCCTCTTCCCCATCATCCCAAACTTCACACTTCTCTTCAGTTACCTCCCCACGTCACCCTCAGCTACCGTCACCCGAGAAAGTTAGCCAAGACGACAGGTGATGACGACCTCAGAAAGTTTACCACGACGACAGATGACGACTTCGGGTGAGTCTACCTGGACGGCTAATTGCCTCGGAGAGTTTACCTCAGCGACAGACGAAACTTCCTGAAAATTTTACCTCGACCACAAAATGACCGTAGGAAGTTTACCCCAACGAGAGATGATGACCTCAGAACAGAACGAAGGTGGAGAGAAAGAAAGAGAGAGAGAGAGAGAGAGAGAGAGAGAGAGAAAGTCTCTGGCTAGAATTAGTATTGCACTGAGATATTTCCCTCTTCCTATGCGCACGAATACCCCTCTCCCTTTTCTTGCATTTAGGCAACTTTTTCCTTTTGCATTGCCCTTAGATATTCCTCCCCTTTTCATGCATTATTCAGATACCTCCATTCTTCTCATGTACTCAAATACCTCACTCTTTTCTCATGAGCTTGGAATCTTGCACATACTTATGCTCCCCAGTGCCTCACTCATTTTCTTACGTGCACATGATCATAATTGCATACACGCTTCTATCTCTCTCTCTCTCTCTTCCAAGATGGTGTGCCTCTCCCACACTCACCCTTGCGGCTTTAGCCTCTCTCTCTCTCTCGTCTCCATTTCCGGAACGTCATGCCTTCAGGACTCACCAAGCCTCTGGTCATGCATAAGAACGACTCTCATACACCTCCCTAAATGACAAGCTCCCTCAAGAAAGTCCGGCATCATTCTATTTTGTCTCTTTGTATATGTCGGTTTGTTATCCACCCCCACCTTGCCCGCCTCCTGAGTGTTCCTTCACCTTCAGGTCCTGGCGGCGTTGCCGACGGAGTAGTCAATCAGACTAAAGGGGTTCGGAGAGTTGCCAAGAGTTGAATGATTGCTTCAAAAGTGTGTTCGCGATGGAAGACGCCATATCCCCCAACGCCAGTGAGACTGGAATGGGGATGAGGTCTTAGGAAGCACTGGAATATCTAGATAAGAAATAAACAGACTGGTAAAGACCCTTGGAGAGCCGTTGCCCATTGTAAAGGCTTATGGTTCTGATGAAGTTCTTTCACACGTGCCCTGAAGAAATGTGCAGATACGCTTGACAGGCGTCGTGAAATGTTGTTGAAGATGTCGCTGGTGGAAAATAAAGTATCAAAGGAGTGAAAAATTATGTACGTCGTACCAATCTTTGAGAAAGGAGACCGGGAAGTTGCAGTGAACCAAGGACCAGACTCTCTTGGACGAGTGTCTTCTGTGAAGTACTGGAAAAGATAATAAGAAAGCAAGTAAATAAAAAAAAAACTTGCAAAGGAGAAACTAACTGTCGGTCACAGTGTAGAAACGTGCGATTAAAGTTCAGTCCATCTCCTCCCCTTGATTTGGCCTCTAACATAAAGTCATCTCCGTCATCCAGAAATGAAAGATATACGTGACTATATCATCATTATGAAATGAGAAGCATGCTACTTCTTCCCCTTGATGAAACACCTTGACTCGTGTAATTTGCATAAACGTATTAGTCTCCCTCAGTCCTCGCTGCCTAAAACCCCTAATTGCCTGGACAACCCGTTCCACCACCACCACCACTGCCACAGTTGCCAGCTCATTACTATACTGTTCATGAGGGGTACTCACATGGCGTGAGTGCCTCCTGCAGCCCCTGTCAATGTCTCTCTCTAGTATCATACACCCCAGCTCAGCCTCACAAGTTCTCTCTCTTGCTGTCGTCTCGTTCCTATCTTACCTACGTGTGTTTTCATCGTATGTTTTCATACTCGTTGCGAAAATTATCAGTTTTACCACAAATTCTCGTTCACTAACGTGGTTTTCATTATGTGGGAGGGAGAACATGTTTTTGCTCTTCTTTTTTATCATTCTTTTTCTTGCTATTTTTCTCTCTCTCCAACAATCAGCCCCCCCCCCCTCCCCCAACCCCGGTCTTTGACTTGACCCGGAAGGGTCGGGTCAGAGGCCAAGTGAGGGAGCCAAGTCAGACGCCAGTTGGTGTCGAGAGTGTAGTGAAGATGTGTTTGTCGTTGGAGCGGAGAAGTGAACTTAGGTTTATCGAGCGTGTAGTGAAGATGAATCCGGCTGTGTCTCCCGCCGTAATGAGCAATGATGGTGAGTGATAGTGATGGTGAGAGTGCGGAGGGTGAAGTGCCAAATCCTCCCGCGGATGTTGGCGTTTCCACCTCGTTTTTGCACCCTCCGCTCGCATCCACCTTCCAGCCAAATCTACTTCACCTCGCTCCTTCTCCTCCACCTGTGCTCCCTCCCTTTCCAATCCACCTTCTTGTCATGTGCGTCTCTAACACACCCACACACCAGCTCTCTCTCTCTCTCTCTCTCTCTCTCTCTCTCTCTCTCTCTCTCTTTATCACTCCCCCTCCTCCCACCCCCTGTCTTTTCATCTGACGTTAACAACTCCTCCTCCTCCTCCTCCTCTTCCTCTTCCTCCTCCTCCTCCTCCTCCATCCCGCACCAGTTTTATGACCTCCACCGTAAATGACCTCATTTTCCTCACCCTCAGTTTGACTCGTGTTTTCCCACCGTCATTTCTCAGTTCACCAACAATTTTTTTTTCTTTCTCTCTCTTTTCAGTCTCGATACGTACGTAAGTCTTCTTTGATCCTCCTCCTCCTCCTCCTCCTCTTTCATGCCTCTACGTATATTTACTCCTCTCCTCATGTCACGCGACAAAGAACAGAAAAAAAAGATTAAAATTTTACCTCCCCTGTAGGAGCCATCTATACCCCCCCAAGGTAATGGAGCAAGGTGAAATTTGCAATTCCAAATATATTCGTGCGAAAGGAGCCACAAAAGATCACCTTCTTTCACGTTGGAGTTATTAATAAAAGTCCGCATCTAATTCTTTTCCAAAAAGATTTCGGAATGAAAAAGGTGTCTGGCCTTGAAAAATCACTCCTTTCATTAGCCATTTTTTTTTTTATCTTCAGGTCTTACGAACTGGTGTCAAATCTTATCACCTTTGTTGTTGATCACGTTCTATAAGGATCTGGGATGAGGGAGGGGGGAGGTGAGGGTTTATAAAAGTTGTATTACGGTTAACTACCCGTGTTATGAAGCTTTGTTGTAATTACGGATTCATAAATTTCGTAATTACCAGCGACCTGTCTCGCCGGGACATTTTATAGGATATTAGGCTAATATTAAAAGGGAATAATGGCCTTCATTAAGATATTTTCCAAAATCGATACAAAATTTATAGTCTGAATAAAAAGAAAAAGGAAAATCTGTTATTTCTTTCATTTACTACGCGGAGGAAAATCTCTAGATATCAAGGCATTCAAATTACAGGTCTTCTCCCTACCTTGAGGTTAAAGACCTCTTTGTGTTCCTCTTTTAACTGATTTTTTTTTTTTGTTTCCCAGGCCAGAACCACTGCAAGTCAAACATACGGTGATGAAGATGCTTAATTATATGATTTGCCCAGATTTCGTGCTATTTCAGTCCTGTGTACAACCAGGAACACACTACTGTCGTGGGTGAATGTGGGTGACAGTTGTACTGGGGTGGTGAGCAATGCATAGCAGTAAATACGTAGCTATCGTCTGTACAAGATAGTGAACGAGTATTAGAGTGAGGTGAAGTGTGTAGCGTGGAATCACAGGTGTAAGAGAGAGAGAGAGAGAGAGAGAGAGAGAGAGAGAGAGAGAGAGAGAGAGTAGGGATAGATACTGAAGAAAGATTGATAATGGGAAGAAGAAGAAGAAGAAGAAGTAATAGTAGTAGGTGATACGACTTGAGACCCTTCTGGCCACCACTCATTGATTGTGGTCTGAGAAATTACTTAAAAATTTGTTCTACTCTTAAAAACTTTTCAGTAATTCCACTGATTCTCGAAATACTTCAGCAAAGCAGAAGTTATAGGATGCGAAGCTGGAAGGACGTTCACCAGTGGGCGTCATGCTAGTTCTCTGTCGTCTCGCCAGAGGGTAAAATTTTGTTATCCTGTGGTTCCCACACGTCCCAAGGACTCGACTCGCGATACAGTTTCACAAAGGGTTCCAATCTGAAGAAAAAAAAAAGAAAAATATGAAGCATCAGTTTTCACATCTCCTAAGGACTCGACTTTGTATGATACCGTTTCATTAAGAGTTCGAATTTGTAAGAGTCGCGGAGCAAAGTCAATCTTCGCCATTTCTGTTCTTAACCTTACTCAGGTAAGTTACGTGTTAACTGATAAAGTTATTTTTGTAGATGGGAAAATTGCGTTTAGAATATGAAAAAAGTTTTCTTATAACGTTCAGATAAAACTCACGCTTTTTTCTTTTCTTTCCCTCCCTTTTCATCTCTCTCTCTCTCTCTCTCTCTCTCTCTCTCTCTCTCTCTCTCTCTCTCTCTCGTTACATTCCAGCCACTCTCACCCGCCCCGCCTCACCTCCCCCTCCCTTGGGCCTCGGGGCTGGAGCCTGGTTGAGCCTAATTATGGTAATCCTGTGTTATCTCCTTCGCTTGGTTCCCACCCGATGATTCTCTTACCCTGTGTAGTATACCGCCAGGCATACATTACTGGCCCGAGCATACATGTGTGGCTTGGGCATACATTAGTGGCTGGGTGTACGTTAGTGACCGGGGCATACATTAGTGGCCGAAACATTCGTTAGTGGCGAGGGCATACGTTCGTGACTGGGGTGTATATTGGTGGCCGGACATGCATTATTTTCAAGGGCATACATCTTATGACTCTGGCATACATAAATGACTTGGACATACATTAGTGACCGGAACATAACCTTAAAAGGCCACTTAACCTCTTCCACCCACCATACATTTCAACCCATCGTGCCACTTAACCTCTCCCGCCCGACCACTTACCCTTCCACCCCATCATACCACTTAATCCTTCCCATCCCGCCACTTACTCCTTGCCATCTTGCCACTTGATCTCCTCTTCCATCTCGTCACTTACCGCTTATGCATAACTTTATAACTGTAACCGGAAAGCGTTCGTCAACTTAAAAGAAAATGTGGGCAAAAGTAACATAAGATCCTAGAGGCGAGGTGATTCTTTCCCTCGCAAATTGCCTTCTGATGAAACTATGGGTCATTTTCGTCGTCTCTATGGCTCATAGATTAGTCTACTTTATGTATTCTAAGTGTCTTCAAATCCCTTTAAAAGAAAAAATGACTTAAAGCCATAATTACCCTACATCCTGTTACAGACTCGCCATTGTCAAGGAGGAATGAGGCGGAGGACATCCTGGGGAGAAAAAGAGAACGAAGAAAAAAGATTCAGCCAAAGGCCGCCCCAACCCGAGCGCGGAAGTGAGCTCCTCTAATCTCAGTAAGTAATTGAGATTTTTTTTTTGCTCCTATTTTTTTTTTTGGAGAGGTGTGTGTGTGTGTGTGTGTGTGTGTGTGTGTGTGTAGGGAGAGGGTTTCTCTGTGCGGAGTGGAAGGAGTCTGTTTCATGTGTGAGGATTTGTATCTTTGGATTTCAAAGAGATATCGTAGTTAATCTTATGGGTTTGTCGTTCTCCAGCCAAGGTCTTGCTCAAGGTCAGATGAGTTCTGCTGGTTACATAGATTTTGTAGGGATCTGGCTGGCTATGTGTGTGTGTGTGTGTGTGTGTGTGCCTCAGTGGTTGGCATCTCTGCTTGAAGGCGAGGAGGCCTGGGTTCGGTTCCCTCCTCCTTCTCCAGACCGGACCACATTCTTCACATGTTTTACCTTATTCGGTACCATAGGCCCAGTGGTCGAACCGCAGGCCTACACACGTTGATGACGCTGAGTCCTGTCCTAGGCCTCTCTCTCTCTCTCTCTCTCTCTCTCTCTCTCTCTCTCTCTCTCTCTCTCTCT
>JAYMFT010074852.1:0-14468 GCA_038088735.1 Panulirus argus
AAAAAAAAAAAAATATATTTACACTTTATATATATATATATATATATATATATATATATATATATATATATATATATCAGCGTTATCGAGACAGCGCCAGAAACTGTGAACTAAACCGTAATAAAATGCGACGCTAGACCACAGAAAACCATAAAGATATCTCCCGTTAACACCGAATAGTAAGCGACAGACTAGAATACAGATACAATGATAAAATCCTTTTGAAATAAAAACTTACTACCTACAGTGTACAATGGCGTATCAAAACGCCAGTTAAAGGTATACATCTCTGGACATAAAAATGTATATTTGGACCAACCAGCACTTAAATAACCAACCGTATAGCGAGATTCGTAAGCATGCGCAGTGTTCACCACCCCATATAACTGGATCTTCTCTATAAGTTCTGTGCTGCTTTAGGTGCGGTGACTAAATGTGTGAGGTACATTCTAATTTTGGCCTCATGTGCTATATAAACAGCTTGTTAAAATAAAATACTTCCTTATTGTACTTAAAAGCTATTTCAATATTTGCCAGACAATTTGTCTCTAATTATTTTCCTGTGGGACTCTGGCATCTGATTACTGACGATGTCGACTCCCAAGTCGTTCTTACATATTCATAATTACATTTAGTTCGTACACCTGCACGGAGAAATACATCCACACAAACAAACACGTGGCTAATTTTCGCCCGAGCAGAGTGAAACATGAAACCAAGTCAAGTAACTGCATAACGTGTCTGAGTTTACTGCTTAAATCTGTGGAACGTCCGATAACAATAAACTCTGGCAGTGGTACTAGAGCAAACAAGCAGAAGCTCGAGCTGCTGGAAGAGTGAGAAAACGTGTGTGTCTTGACACGATTCGTGCATGAGGTGTTAAAATCAGCAACCTAGGAAGATACTTGTTCGAGCGGGTCGTGATGCTTCAATCACATCCGCACAACACTCACTGAAGCATTTACTGCATTTCTATAAATCGCGGGTTTCACAAGACTATTATCATATTCATCGTAAGTAAGAACAGGAAATGTTCTAATATCGTCATGATTACGTTAGAAAAAAAAAAATCCGGATAAGAGCGAATTAGGATCGATACAATATATATATACATAAATCTTACCGAGAAACCAACACTAACTAAATGTTACGCACTGAGACTTGATTCACATTCTTTAAAGACTATTATAAACTTTTTTTCTTCAGATGTAAACATCTAAAATAATGTGGAGTTAGGGATAGTGTTCATTAAATACTAAAATCACAAAGGAATCATGGAGTTATGTCGACACCACGTCGGGCTGGTTTAAAACATCGACACATGAAATCGAAACCAAGTTAGCTCGGACCTAAATGTGACAATTCATAAAACAAAACTTTGTTTAGACTTACACCAAGTATTACGCTGGGTGAGGCCAAATATCCCGCAACTTTACAACAGTATCGCGTCGGATTTACCCTAAGCACAGCGTTGGCCTGTGACAATGCATCAAGGCGAAATGGGCCAAACACTTCATATCTGGGTGAACTGAAAGTTAGAACGAAACAACTATGAGGTTAGACTAGAGATCATGATGACGGACCAGATATCATGTCAAGTTGGCCCACATGACCTACTGAAGGAGAGTTTAAGATCAAGTGAACCAAACATCAGTAGGGATGAACTTAGGTTAAGGCTAAAACATTAAGTCAGTCTAGAACAAATATCCGGTCAGAATCAAACAAAAGATCATTGTGAAGAAAAAAATCTGACTGAACTGAACACAACAGCGGGTAAGATAAACATCATGTTGATAGGGATTAATATATCATGTCTGATAGGGTAGAAATAAATCAGTGATGTTGGATGTAAACCAATTCATCGTTTACTTTAACGTCATTTAAAAATGGATGAATCTTCTATTGTGGAGCTTCGAACTTACTCGACAATGAGAGAGAGAGTAGAACGGAAAAAAGTGAAAAAGAAACTTGTTAAATAATTATTTCGATACACCTAACGCAACATCATAAATTTTCCCCGGAATTAAAATCTCATAAAAAAGAACCGCAAGATGACAGCCCTAATCAACTGACTTGTTGAAAACGCGGGGGGAAAAAAGGCGGGTGTGAGGCTATTAATCATCCGTGATGTGTTGACTGACGGTCGGGCGCTACCTGAGAATATTATTTGGTTGTTTCTTTACAGGTAAGGGTTGAGATGGTTACTGCCTCCTTTTAAAGACTGGACTATACTAGGAATATTCTCAGACTCACTGCTGAGCATACTTTACCAGGTCTTCGTGACTAAATGATTCATAGAAGCAAAAGTATAAAAGGGTCACTCGCTCAATATTCATGACGAACGTGGCTCAGTATTCATAGGTAGAAAAGTGGCTCAGGAATTACTGATATGAACGGGGCCCAGCATTCATGATGATGAATGTGGCTTTTATTCATGAGTATGAGAGTGGCTCTGTATTTATATGATATAAACATGGTTCAACACAAATATGAACATAGATCAAGCATGATTAAGAGCTTGGCTATTTAGTCGTTCTAGGATTTGAATGTCAGGGCACTTTTCCTACACACAAGGCTCGGCATTAGTGACTCTGATCGCGGGTAACCAATTATCACCTTTATCCCCTTGAGCACGACAGTATGACACTCGGTTATGACGGCTAGGCTTTTCACCTGACTCTTTTAAACGTCAGGTCTTTAAGACCAATCTATCATACCAAAGGATCTTCTTACCTGCGGGCCCAAGGTGCTAAAATCCTGCAATACTAATATGTATTTTGATGTGGTTCATTACTCATTTGCACTCAAAATGTGGTTCAACTATGTCCCCTTCCGCACGACATCACGACCGCTGAGCAAGATGGCACGTCCCTTAGCTAAGAATCATGGACAGGCCCCTGACCTGAGGAGTCGTGCTATCGAACTCAAGCATCGTACCGTCGTGCTGAAAGTGTGCTCCAACTTTGTGGATGTAAATAATCAAACATCCAACCAACCAAATGTGGCTAAGTATTCATGAACTGAGTGACGCAACATTCAATATCTAAGTGTACTCAACACTTGAGGTGCACCATGAATCAGCCACTGGGGGTGTTAGTTTGGCTCAGCATTCAGTATGGTGGCTTGATTATACCATTTAAGTCTGTCGTTGAGCTGGGCATTTTACTGAGCTAGCGTGACTCAACATTTACCGGCACTAGTGACATTTAACATTAGAGCTTTAAGGTAAAAAATTTAAATGTTGTTCTCTAGTGTGGCTTAAGATTTAACCATGATGGTATGGGTACATGACAAATATACAATTTAAGGGAGACGTATACATCTGCTAAGCAGATCATGTCTGAAACCTGGAACTTTAAAGTCGATAACATTTGTCACTAGACTAGGGCGACGCTTGCACACGCACAAAATCATTTTGTTCTCATGCCAATCCCATGACCTTAAACTTCTCCCTTGCTTTCCCTCTTACAAAACGACTTTTTAAGTAACTATATTCGGCAAATAACAGTTGCAGTAGTCCCTAACAGTACGGGCAACTAACGAAAGTCCAACGCCTAGTTTAAAACTAACAATAAAATTTACAAAAAAAAAAAAAAAAAAAGATATCAATGATTTAAATAATACGTCCACAGGTTTAGATCCAGCAGGCAACGTAAAACGAACGACCAAAGTGAACAACGCCAACTGCGGAGAAAAATATTCTGAGCCGCGGGAACTAGGCAGCTGTGGTACTACACGCAAGGCAATTATATGCTGTACATACGCCTTATGATATCCCGGGGAGGGGGAAGAGCTGCTCGATCATCGGTAAATACATGGAGGCAAGAACGAAACCGAAACAACAAGCGATACCACGAGAGGAAAAACTGGTAGACCAAACGTACGTGAGAGATAGAAATGCTTGAGTTTTAAACAATGAGATAGAAATATTAAATAATTAGAAAACAGAAGTAGGAAACAGTTCCAAGAGTAACATACATGACAAGTAACATGATGAAGGGAATGGGAAAATGTTAATCAAGGGGAGATTCACGAAGACAACAGAAATATCGGAACGACGAATAATGGAGGGTCAGAAATGCTGGACTAGCGGGATACATGCAAGGGGGTCAAGACACTGGAAAAATAAATGGTACACGGTGGGGCAGAGACGCTAGATTAACGGAAGACACATGCAGGTGCTGGAACAACAGACGATACAGCCAGATGATAGCAGCTGGACAAAATGAAGATTACCTCCCTTCATATAAATCATCCGGGCCCGTGAAAAGCAACCGACAACCACGTCTGCAGGGGAAAACACAAAATACACAATGGACTGAGACAGACACTGAAGCTATGAGCAGGAGAGAAACAATAAAGGTCGGTAACATAATGTGAATAAAAGACTGTGAAACAGAAAATGCAAATCGGAGAGACAGAGACTATCTTAAAGGTTTTTATAAGCCACAGTTGACAGACACTTAAGGTGGGAAAGACAATAAAGGCTTTAGCGTGAGGCAGACAACTAAGGCTAGAGACACACAAGACAAGGTGGGTTGAGGGAAAAACGACTGGAGTGAACGATAGACAATAGTCTTGGAGAAAAGACAGACAAATGAAGGACGGTGTGAGACAAATACAACTGGTGGAAGTGAAATAGAAGACGCTGTGATAATAGATATTAAAGACTAGAATGAGAGCAAAGCAACTAACATTTAAGCAAGATGAAAATAAAGGCTCATAATGAAAGATAAGACACAGTTGTCCATGAAATGTTGAAAGAAAATGAACTTTAAAGCCTAGAAAGTATTCGCTATCAAACATCAACAAATTCATTCTGACCATGATACACTGTGAACCAGTCATCTCAGAGGATCTATATTTTACCGAAACAATGTCGTTACCGACACAAAACCAAGGCTGGAGTAAAACGATACAAGTTTTATAATAAAGTAAGAAGTTAGTGTAAAAGAGAATAAAGAACGATCTGACAAACAATAAAGACTGAAGTGAGAAACTTACGATAATGAAGTAACCAGAAGACAACGCAGGGTGGCGGGACGAATAAATCAGGTTTGAGTGAGCTAATAAAAATTTACAGTGAGAAACAGCAAAGGGAGAGAAAACAATGTTTGGCAGATGTGAGCCTAACAAGGAATAAAAGCTACCAAGAGACGAGAAAGGTTCTTGTGAGATTTACATATAATGTTAAAATAATAAACATATAGCGAAAGGTTGGCGGGAGTGAGAAAGAACATTTGAGACATATTAAGCTTAAGGCTCGAAAAAGACATGGAAAATAAGAATTAGTGTGAAAGCCCATCTAAACTAAAAAGAATGAAAGACAATAAAGGATTAGAAGATAATCTCTAAAGTAACAAAGAAAAATGTATATCTGTTGAATAAAGAGCATTATGGCAGGTAATGAATATTTGGTATCCTTATAAAGGTTACTATTTTAGTTCACCATGTAAGTAAATAGTGAATAGTCTACATTCTTCCATTTTTCAAGCGAGAAAGCATTTATATCGATTCCACCTTACAGATGCTATGAGCCAATCCAGTCTATAAATTTCTCTACACTTCATAACCCGTCATTCTATCGGCACCAATCCACTTTTGTACCACTTCTGGTAACATTACTGTACCTCTGACACCATCACCTTCTCCCCCTCAGGAACATATTTTACGACGTCCACCACTTTTTCAATCGGTGAAAGCCTAATAATGCATCGATTAAACCATTTTCATTGTAGAAAAGAGACATAAAAGGAATTTTAAAACAATTAATCAAACGCAATATTATTCAGGAACACTTCGTAAACCTTACACGAAAAATTTACAAACTAATCTAATCCTACCAACTGTTTGAAACCAACTAAACATTTCAGTATTACTAACATCTCACTGAACCGATTCATAACACCATAAGCACATTAAACACATGTTAACAGCAGGTAAAGCACTTGCCAGCATCCAGCAACCCATCGGCAATACAAGCCATGCATTACAATTAATCCTAGTTTTACCAACCAGTCATTTACAGACAGAAGAAATCTTAAACTTGCGGGTCAATTACTGTAAACGAATCAGTCACGAAAAACAAGTACATACCCATGAAGAAATCTGACCGAAATCACAACGCAACGAAAATACATCAAAAAAAAAAAAAAAAAAAAAGATCAACTATCGCGACTGCCGACCTCCACCACCATAAAACAGTCCATTAAGATAATTAACCAGCAATTACTGTGAAATGACCGCTCTTACGCCGTCCAAACTGCCATTTCTGAAATTACAAATGTCCTTCATCTTTTTGCACGCGAGGAGTCTTAAAGAAGAGGGGGTATTGGAATTCTGTTAGCATGAAATCTATTCATAAGGTTGAGATATCATTCACAGATACCACCGTCGCGTCTACCCTTACGCTGTCTTCACACTCATATTCAACAATACAAGTAACTAAGATCAGTTTAAATAAACAAATGCAAAGAATAGAAATACATGTAATTTACTGATGCTTTACATTCCTTAAGGTGATGATTTCTTCTACAAAGAATTAACAGAAATGAAATAAAGTTATTCTTAAAGTTTGATGATCTCTAAACGTGTTTTCAAATTTCAGTATCTTAAAATATTCAAAAGGGAAGTTGCATTTCATTACTCTAATAAATACGAAGTAAAATTAAAGCATTTTAAGATACACAGAAAAGCAATTATGTACTCCTGTTCTTTTCATACTATTATCCATATTTTATGAAATGCTTAAGTAAACAAGCCTCAAGACCGTTTGTGGTTAACTTCAGCCTAGTACCTCTATTTTTTTCTTCCATACATGACTGCCATTTTCGCGTAGTGAGGTAGCGACAAGAACGGATGACAAAGCCCTAGAGGGAAAAATTCCCACTTGGGTCCTTGTTCTGTTCTTTCTTTTGGAAAGTAATACAGGAAGAAAGGATTTCCAGCTATCCACTGCCGCCCCTCTTGTCGCCTTCTAAGCCACGTAGGGAATTCGTGGACAGTATTCTTATTCTTTCTCCCCCATCCCCAGATATAACATATACATATATATATATATATATATATATATATATATATATATATATATATATATTCAATCTAAATATATACAAAGTACAAGTGGGTCACTGAGAGGAGTCCTGCCTGCGACTACAACCGTGCAGGAGGACATTATGGGAATCTATGTTCGAAAAAAATAAGGAAAATTGTTAAGGAGATATGTTGCCAAGTGAGATGTGTCAACAATACCTCTGAGATAAAATGGACATGGATGATCCAATAAATTACTTACAGCACATATGCAGATCCATGCTGAGGTATGCATCACCAGTCTTGCCAACCCACTCAAGAATAATTAATAATCTTGAGGTCCAGAGGAGAGCAACAAAGAATGTACCTGAAATGAGACCAGAGTTACAGGGAGATAGAGTCCATCGCTTTGACCGTACGGGAAAACATGACTACATCACCCTTTCAAAGTATGTAGTTCTGATACTAACTGACATCACCCTTTCAAAGTATGTAGTTCTGATACTAACTGGTGAGAAGGTGAGTTCCGCTGCACCCTCAAGACAACACCTGCTCCTTGGTAATTTCTTGCTCTTTTATTCAAGTATTCGTAATTTCCAAATTTCAACCACAAAAATGTGTTAACTTGCAGAAAATCATGAACGTATACATTATAATGCCATTTATTGAATATTCGAAAAAAAATTTTTATCAAGAGCATATTGTTGAATGTTTAAAGTACCTGGCAGATATTTTGTATAGATCATAGTCACTGAATGGCGAATTAGAAATATATATCGACTGAAAACATCATATTTTCTATAATCGAAACTAAGAATGCATACATTCTTTATATTTTGACAGAATTTTTGATAATAACATCCAAAGAATAAAATCTTAAGATATCCAGTACCTTCACCTAGAAAGAAAGAATGAGATTTAGGAACCTTGAATTAAAAATACATTTTTGCGGCAGCCATCTACCAACTGTCATTTGTAAACTTTGATACTGGAAATACAAACATAAAATGACAACAAACAGCAAATATAAAACTGATACGCTTTTGTATTACCATTTCTCACACTGGCTATCTCGTACTGAATGATAAAACAAATTTCTGTTTTCCACTTAAACCTGGGACATTGCAATATATCATATACTCAATGAAGAGATAACACTATATTTTCCTTGATATGATTAAATAGCAGTTACATAAAAACCTGTATGTAAAATGTTACTTTTCCTACCGGACTCTCACTACAAATATAAAAAAGAATAGCAATAAGTTGTACTTTCCACCTACCAGAACTCTAAAATTTTATCCTCTTGTCCTCTATCCCTTTCTACTTCAACACTAGATGGCACCTATTCAAACAGTTAAAAGCCTCAATGTTCAAGGAACTAGGGATGATTGACGCAGTACCTTTAACACCACATGGATCACTGATGCAGCGACAATCGTTCAGTCTGAAAAAGAATACATTGATGACCTACAAGGATTTGGCACTGATGATACTCAAAACTATACTGTTAAAAAATGACGAGGTATCAACTCGTTTGGTCTAGGCTGTTGACACCTCCCAACTTATTTCAAATCAAGACTAATGAAAGAGATCATCGTATGGGATCTTAATAAGCTCAATGGAAAAAAGTAACATTTTTCAAACCAAATAATTGACCACCAATTCCTGACTGGTGTGCCTTCGAAGTCAACTACGTGTGCCATGATATCTAATGATATGAGAGAAAAAGGAAATAATAACAATAATAATAATAGTAATGATAATAATAATAATAATAATAATAATGATAATAATAATGTGACGCAAGAATTGCAAGTTGCCCTGTCGTTAGCTTCCCCCGGATCAGGACGCCCTGGTTAGTAAGCTATCTTTTCATTCCATTTTCTACTAACCGTGTAAACTTCATCTCAAGTAGTAGCGTATTTTCTATCAAGAAAGTCTTTTTTTCAATTATGAATATAAATGTTCTTACTTTTTACTGTAAATCGTTACAACCCTAGTTAGGGACATATAAACTAAATTAAATTGCCTGTGGAAAATGTGACTGGATGATGTGTATCTGGTAATATCATTTTCAATAAACTGCAATATAATCATAGTAATAAATGTATCAAAAGAGGGCTTTCACAAAGGTCCTCTAAGGTGACATACCAAGGGAAAAGAGGGAAAGTAATAACATAATCAGTAACAGAACATGAAAGTATCGTATCAGGATTTTCGCTCATAACATGAAAAAGTACATTGCAAGTTCGTGGACATTCTGTAACATGAGCAACATGTTCCCTTTGGAATAGTTTTGTGGGGTGACTGCAAACTACGTCCCTCCGTAAGACACAACAGCTCTGTCGGTGCCGAAGAGCATAGAAAAGTGGTAGAAATATCAGACTGCAAATATTCTCTACAAATGTACAAAGACTAGTGGTAAATGGTAGAAAGGATTGCATTAGAAAAAAAAGCATGTGATACTGTTGAGTTATCGACAAGACTTACTATAGAGATAAGATCTCACCTGTTCTGTCGTGCAAGATACATGGCAGCATGGAATGAAAAAAACAAAGGTGGACTAGCTCTCATTATAAAAGACAGCCTAAAGTTTGAATGAATATTGAAGTTGACCCATTCAGTATAAACATAATGGGACGGACAATTGTGTGAAAGAAGTGCATAGTTTATTGACATGTACAGATAATCCTCCAAATGATTCTAACGAACCAGAACAAATATACAATATTATTAAAGGGTACAATCAAGATAGTGTAAAAAGCAGTAAGACGCTCGCTCTCTCAGAAACTGAACTGTAGTAATAATCGCGAATTTCAGTCAAAAATATACAGACCTGGGGACTTTGGAATCTTAAGGATGCAGTCATTGAGACACAAGCTACTTAAGTTTCGGCAGGAAAATTTCCTATACCAGAATGTCAATTGAGATTATCATATGCGATACAACTCGAAAAAGTGATCATATAATTAGTCACAAAACTCAACAATTTCTGTGATAACTTGGTAATTGGAATTCGGTATCTAGGAACCAAGGCATAATCATGCAGTACAGTTTTATCAACCTTACCAAAGTATTAACAACCGTAAAGCCGAAAAGAAACCCGTTTGTCGGATTACAGCAGAAAAGCCGGAAGTTTAGAGATTTGTATCAGGAGAAGACTGGCCCTTGTAAGATGAGAAGCAGCTCATCAGGAGGACACATCACCCTCCACCACCTGACCAACCACCGTAAGAACATACACTCTCTACCGTCTGAACCACCACCATCTGACCTACCACCACGGGGACACATGCCATTTTACTCGCTTCATCAACGGGAAGGAACAAAACCAACTATTTCCGACCCAGTACTGCAAGGAGGATCATGACCCTCTACCACCTGGTCCAGCGACCCTATGGATCTTCACGTGATTACCTGAATCCCCCCCCCCCAGCACGTTTTTCTATGCTAGGTTAGGCTGCAAACCTAACCACAACTAACCCACTCTAACTTAGTGAAACGTTGGGGGACGGAGGGGAATCTCCAGGCGATCCACATACGGATAACTTGAAACATACAACTCTCCACCACAGCGAGATATACAATCCTTAAAATAACTTACGTTGCTCAATGGGAACATACAATCCTCCGCAACATAATTCACTATCATGAAGGAAACACAATCCTCGTACACACCCTCTGACTCAGAATCACAAGGGAGAAACGGCCACGTACCACATGACTGACAACAGAGACAGAAGCACTATACCACCATCCACATCACCATGAAGAGACTTGTGACCTAATACGGAACACACTTCTTCAACTGACAAATGAACATAGTAATAAAAAAAATAAGCAATTAATCTGTTGGACGATGTTCTGAAGTATTATAGGAACAGTTTCGTTTCAGGATTTTCGCTCATAGCAAGAAAAAGTATACTGCAGTTTCGTGAAGTCTGTAATATGATTAACATGTCTCCTTTGGAATAATGATGATGGGGTGTGACTGCAAACTACGTCCTTAGCAAGACAGAGCAGACTATTTGAGAATGAGCATACTGCACCACCAGAAGTCAATTACATACTTTCAAAATTCTTTATAAATGCACATCTACCAAGATGTTGTGTATTAGCTGATGAAACATTAGCAGGAACTACGTTTTAAGTAGCAGCTACTACAGAAATCGAAATGGTTCTTTCAAGAGTTACGAGCAGTCTCAAAATCATCCATCATTGTATTAGCTACAGTTTTTTCACTTGTATATTATGGAATATACATCAAACAGCTAATAAAAAAAAATGTACTGCTGTTCAATAAGTAATAACGACAATCTAATTAGATGGAGAGAATATATTCTTACTTTCCAAAAAATGAAGAAATTGTGAATAAAGGAAATATGGTGAAAAATAATCACTATAAAAACGAGTATAGAAAATTAATCCAACAGAGGTATTGAACAAACGTAATTACGAACATACTACGGTGGAGTGAGGAAAGCAAAAGCCGCCTGCTCAGTTTAAAGATCCTTCGCTTTGGTTGGGTGCTCGTTCAGCAACTGAAGATATTTAAAAAAAAAAAAAATTGTAATATTACACAATCAGAAAATGTGAATAAACACATTTGGAATCCCAATCTAAAAATCTTAAACAATTTGGATCAACTTCGTGATGCAGATGAAACATGTAACCATCATAGGGACCTACGGACAACATGCAAGCACTACTGCCCAATAACTTGGATGGTATTACAAAGCTGAGTCAATTTCTCTACATAATATCAGTCACTCACTTTTCACCTTTGATTCCCAAACCAGGCTGGTAAAAATTCTTATTTTCCAAGGACAGCCTTGCTAAATTGAAAAAAAGAAAAAAAAAAGTTACTTCTCTTACATTGCTACCGTCCGTTTCATTATCACGTGCAATAGAGCAAAAAGATTACCTGGATTCTCGAACCTGAATAGTAACTGTATTACCCGCTTAAGCTTAAAATACAGTTTCAGTCACAACAAAAAAGTTAAATACAATTACTGTGCTAAACAGGTTGATGAAAAAACTAGTGACTGATGTGCTGGCCTAGTCAACTCAGCGTACCTGGTAATTTTATCCTATCACAGCATATGGAAATAATAATATATACTGACTTAAACGTACAAAGCTGAAAGTGACTATCAACCGCAAGGATTAACTGGCATCAACCATATATCTTCGTTGGTTCATACATATAGTTCACTTGCTCATAACAAAAATATCGGTTTATATCTACTGTCATCAATTACCCAACACATTAAGCGCAAAAGGCTTACAAAAATCGGCAAGAAATGTATATTATGCATCACTAACCTTACTGAGGGTGGAACTGTAACTAAAAAAAAAGTGGGGGTGCTAGCTGCAGTCTTTAAAATGGCGCACATCAAAGTAGTTGGATTCAGCTCGCATCGAACGAGTAACTCCATGCATCCTGACAAAGGGGTTTACGGGGCTCAGAATATCCCCATAACAACAGTTGATAGTTATGTCGATTTATGCGACGTCAAAGTCATAAATTATAGTCTATAACGCGATTACAACAGCACAACTCTATCAGACTTACCTTCTCCAAAAGTGTCGCTCCTTGCCGGGAATTGGGCGGGAAATGTCGTATGGTTCTGATCTTAATTAAATTTTGAACTAAAATCCAGTGTTTTATACACTAAAAGACATTATAAAAAAGGATAAGTGAAGTGAATTGTAAAAAATATGATATTTCTCGTATTTAGAAGAGAAATTCTTGTAAAATATAGGACTACTTTCCTAAGCGCAAGGTACAAAGCAGTACCGCGACGCGAGTTTTCTTTATTAGGTGTGTGCCAACATTCCTCGTAAGATTTATCAAAAAAAGAAAGTACATCTTCATCCATTCATCATCTTTTACTTCAGGTAAGGTCAATAAACATATATCCAAAGTAACTGGATAATAATTATCTTTCGCAGACGTGATTTAGTATTTTTTGTGAGCTCTTATATGAAAGTGGTATGGAAGAGTGAAACAGCTCGGTCAACGACACGTCACGGCCACTTTTAAACAGAACCAAGACAATATATCGGTAATACAATACCAACCAAGCAAAACTGATCTCATCAAACCACATTTTAGGATCTTATATGTAGTAGTTGGAATAGGTATTAGTGACGCAATGCATTATGATGATAGAGCCTCTCGTAGTCAAAACCCCGTGTTTTGAGCAGGTTCCACCACAATATGGTAAAACTATTACTGAGGCATGAATTTATTCAGTGAGACAGTGGTAAGCTGTCATATGAAGCGATGTGTTTCACCTGCGCTAGGTACTCTAGGTTGGGTTTTTAATCTAGCTATGCACCATTGTTTTCATAGCCCTGCCCAATTTTTCTAGTTACATCAGTGTTGCTGAATAATGGGGAATTTAGATAAAATACTATCAAATACATATTATCAGTGGAAAAAAAAGATATATTCAGAACAATTTAAGACCTCGAAAGAAGACCGACACGTAGGGTTTCGAGCTCAGTAGGTTGTCCCATCCTCATGACAGAAGGGTTCTCCTGAAATTGATATGCCAAGCAGCGAAAGACTAGGATGGCAAGAAATACTAGATCTAGAACTAAACTGACCAATGCCATTTTTGGCATATTTTGTCTGGCGTTCGCTTGAGGTAGTGTGGCTGAAAGGTCGTATCCAACGGGGACACTAAAATGACCTGTACATTTTTCTGGTGGTATTACGTATTGAAATGAGGATCATGGGAATTTCATTTTTTTTTTTTTCTGTAAGCGATTAATTTGAGATTTGTTTAGGCAAGGTTGGTTTACGGAAGAATATCACGATTGCGCTATCCGTCGGCTTTCCCGAATGTTGCCATATATGACGCACGAAATATTCACTAGTATCCAAAAAACTCAAGCTATATTACTCGTTATGTTGGAATGAAATCGTAAAAGATTCATGCAGCTCTACTAGTTCTTGGTTGCAAAAACAAGTTTGTGAACTTGAGTTTTAATAGTTCATATAAATACAGGTAAGAAAAATCATATAAGACTTTATTACAGGGCTGACATTAGGCTGGTATTTGTATTCCAGAAAAAGCATCAACCTGGCATTTTAACATGAATACTTGTACTTTGTTCATGGATATCGTTATCATTTAGAAAATTACAGGATCTTAAAGAAATGAATATATTTTCAAGCTTCGAAACTGCCGGTGGATATTGTACCGTGCGTTTTACACGGCACCACTTGCTAAAAAGAACGCAGCACGATCCCGGTATTTTTTTATATAAAGATCGAACAAAACCTAATACTAGCTTAAACGTTTATTGAAGAAAATCCCGATCACACTTTACGGAACAAAATAGACTCCTGTTTTCACTTTTCCAAAAGAAGGAACAGAGAAGGGGGCCAAGTGAGGATTTTTCCTCTAAGGCTCAATCCT
>JAYMFT010074863.1:0-14468 GCA_038088735.1 Panulirus argus
TATGTACGGTGCATATGTGTGCATGTATGTATATATGTGTGTATGCGGGGGGATAGGTTTTTCTTCGTCTGTTTCCTAGTGCTACCTCGCTGACGCGGGAAACAGCGATCAAGTATAATAAATATATATATATATATATATATATATATGAATAATGTTAAGACAGACTGTTTATCTAAAAGTATATTGGTCTTCCTACATTTCTTTTCCAAACCCTGAAAACATCTTAATATCCTGTGATAAGTCTGTAATATCACCACTTAGTAACAGTACTTGGTGACACTCATGTACAACCTATTTTGGAAATCCCACTGTATGATATTGGATGAGTCTGCCTCCAAGAAACTAGGTTCTGCTCATATGCCAAAAATTTGCAGAACACTTGCTCCAATTATGCATAACTGGTTCATTCCTGTGTAGCGTACTACTACTCTGTCATGGAGTGAGGTTATAGATACACAGTCAGGTAGAAGCTCTGGCTCGTCAACTCTCCTACCCAAATCTTTGATCAAAACTTGTCCACTGCCACAGTATCAATCATTTCCATTTCTTCTATAGATATTACTTTGGTTTTTGTTCCTATGAATTGGCTGCATGTGCAGCTTCATCATTAACCATACTAAGTAACACTTGGCAAGCCACTATGTAATGTGATTATTGTGAAAAGGTTGGCAAGTTAAGAGTGAGCTGTTTCCTTCAGCAAAAATGAACTTAACCGTCTCATCTCTTGCTTGACACCTACCATCTTCCCCTTCTCAAAAGACAGGTTTTCCACTTTGATCCAAAAACCAAAAGCCTTTCGTTGTAATTCATATAATTCACGGCCTTGATGAGAAGTTTTGTGTGCATTTGGAGTTTTCAAAATAAAATCATATTAATCTCTCTCTCTCTCTCTCTAATTCATGCTGCTTGCTCTGTATGCTTCTTTATCCACATATTTCTTAATTGTCCTACATTTCTCCCTACATTTATCCACTCGTGAACAACCATGGATTGAAAGAAGAGGTCGTTTCAGAGAAGGAGGGGATAAATGCTTCCATTCCTGCTATGTATTGGGCAAAGACAGAAGCATCACTACATAAAGACAGTAAGTCACGTAAGGAAAGTCATCAAAGAGTCTTTGTAATTTATTCCAGTCAGCTTTGTAGAGGTGCACTGACTTTAAGTAAAAGGTTGTGTTTGTGAAATAGTAAATACTAATGGAAGGCTGGAATATATATGATAGAGAATAAATGGACATACTAGTTAGAAGTGTACAACTGTTGAGTATATGTGGGTATATCAGTAGGAAGGTAAAATGACTTATTATACTACAGAAGATGGCATATACCTTAATTATCAAATAGAAGGGTCCTATAACATAAAGGTTGTATGTCATGGAGTAATAGATATTTGAAACCTCAATTAAGGCGAACCTAAAAGTGCTAGATACTTTTTGGGTGTGATAAATTGTAGGTCAAGTTAGAGTGGTAAAGTTGCTGTTATTTTTGGACAGAACTGCAAGATAACATGAAGTATTAGTTGTGCAAAAAGTTTTGATTCTGTATAAATACGCAATTCTCTATATTAATATAATTTTCTATACTATTTATTTTGGGCTATAAAATAGATGGTGTGTTTCTAAGCAGAGTTTGCTGTAAATTAACTATTGGAGAGCCTAAAAGTTTAGTTTTAGGACAATGATTCTCACAAGATATAATAGAATAAATCAAATATATTATACAGTATACAGTTATATCATTAAACTACCCAGGAGAAAGATAAATAAGGCGTAAACTATAAGCCACTGTGTGTTGAGGACCAACAATATTCGTTGGTTTCTATGCATGCAATAGTTGAGTATCCCAGGGCAAGGAGATTCACGCAAAGTTTTATGATGAAGCTGCTCCGCCTAAGGAACTAAGTCACTAACACGGTGGCATGGTATTAAATGCAAAGTCTTATGATGAAGCTGCTCCGCCTAAGGAACTAAGTCACTAACACGGTGGCATGGTATTAAATGTATTAATCTCTTCTAATGTTTAAATGAAGCGGACTGTAAGGAAGAGATGGACAATGCATCTGCTACGTAACACATGGTCCCGAGGCTCCTCCAATCATTGTGATTGCACGTCACGATTCCACTGCATATCGTCGTACGTAGCGTTGGTCTAACAAAGCCCAGCATCTTACATAGTATAGCGCCTTACATAGCATAGCAGAAGAGGTCCCGACGATCATAGCCTGTCACAACGTAGCCTGAGCCCAAGTCGTCCGTGAAGGTCCCGCCACAGAGAGCCACATTCTCCTCACTCTGGCTGTACTTGTGCTCGATCTGTTAGAAGGGAACACAGAGCAATAAAAATGTGCCAAACGTACTACAGGTTGTCGTCGACTTACGACTGACCGCATTTACGACCACTTCCGTACAACAGTTTCGAGCCAGCTCCTGGCGGTGCCAGGAGGCTGGGAAGCTAAGTGCTGGGGACGCTTACATCATTCCCGCGCCCCACACAAATCTCCCAGCACGACACACTTTTTCCTGTATTTGTTTGTCTTTCACTTTGGAAATTTTTCTACAGTATCATCCCCAAGATGTCTTCCGAAAGGAAAATGTCATTTTCTACTCTTCATCTTGCCAAGAAGGAAAGAAAGGCCATTGATCTCAACACAAAAATGATGGTGATTAGGCAGCACGAAGGAGGGAAGAAAGTGAATGCGATGATTACAATATCATTAAACTGTATGATATACCTAAGGTAATTATAACATAGGTCGACTTACGACCAGATCGACTTACGACTGGTCTGTCAGAACCGATCGCAGTCGTAAGTCAACGACTACCTGTATTGTATCTAGAGTAGTACACGTGTACCATCACAAAGTATGGGTAGATAGAAAAGCAGACAGACGGGCAGAAAGACTGACAAAGCCTCAGGAAATTTACTTAATACATTAAAAATCTTTGATCAGTTATTGAGAAACCTAGATATAATGATACTCCAGCCATGACCCTTGCTACACGTACTTATAATAAACTTAAATCTCCTCACTCATCATTTGATCTCTCTTGCTCTGATGCCTATCACATCATGAGCAGAGCATCTTATGCCAGGAAACTTTTCCATCCTCATGAATTTTACTCCGTTTTTATTTCTGACTGAAATCGTTCCAGAGTTGTTCTTAGAGTAGTCACTCTTTCATCAAAAGAAAATGTGTCAGTCTGACTTCCTTTTCAGATAATAGATCTTCCTGGTTTATAACTGAAAGCATCTCAAACAACCTCTGTCATTCAATTTGTCTTCCACTTTTCCAACCAGATTAATCTGGAGCTAAGTCTCTAACAGATAAAGGTTTTCTTTTCTAGTATTTTATTTTCGTCTGCCTCTGTGATGGATGATCCACTTCTATTCCTTCTTCACGTCGTCTTACGGAACCTATGCATGCCTGTTTCGTTTCAGAATAAAAACCCAAATTTTTCCTTCATCTTGGTATTGTGCCTTTGTAGAGCCCAGCCTTATCGACCCATTATCTGCTATTTCCAAACACTTTGAAATTCTCCTTAACTCTAACTTTCTTCAGCACTTACAATATCATTCGGTTCTTTAGGTCACCAATACGGTGCTCGTAGTGCAAGGTTCACTTGTGATTTGGTCGTCTTCGTTTAGGAATTTTGATTGCTTTTATCGTGATCCATTACATCACTAGAGTATTTGGGAAAGTGTTTAACAAGTCATTGCTTACGAAACTTCCATCTTTTGGCTTTTTTACTTCTCTTTGTTATGTAATGAACAGTTTTTATTCTATACTGTTCCATTGGTGACCGTTGATGAAGCCATGATTCTTACTCAACATCAGTGGTGCCCCTAAGGCTTCTGTTCTATCGCCTGCACTCTTTTTTTGTCTCCCCAAATCATCGTTCTGCTTCCTCAAACCCCATTCACTCTGAGGGTGATGACTCCATTCTAGAGTTCAACTCACTTTCCCTCCTCTCATTATCGTGATACTCGTTTTTATCTTTCAATGAACATAAATCGTCTCTTAAGTCGGGTCGCTTGCAGGAGGTTACTTCGGAACGAAGAATCACCTTCACCGAAGTTCCATCATCGTCAGTGGACGAAAAGAGGTACATTGTCATTGAGGAATTTCTCATTATAAAGGGGTAAGGCTTCCCTACCACTCATTGTAGCACAGTTTTGAAGCAGCAGAAGTCCCGAAAATGGGTCCTGGGGTTTTATAATATAGTGATAATAATCAGGCTAGCGTAACATTGCCGGATGGGAAAGAAGAAAACTGGTTAGATTCATTATCGTAAAAATAGAATTTTTACGCGTATCACCGTAACTCTTAAAATTATACTACTATGCACTTCAAAATGCCACAATTTAATCCCGTAATATCATGAATAAGGGTCTAACCATATCCTAACCATATCCTATACTCTAGTTTGGCGGCTCCAAATGATAACCGGTAAGTCTGCTTCTCAAAAGCTGTGTGAGAGAGAGAGAGAGAGAGAGAGAGAGAAGTTATCGTAGGGTCTTACATTCTCTCGCAGCTATTCGGTATCTACGGAAACCTCATACTCCCCGGTAAGGAATGCTGTACTCCTCACATTTTTAGAATAACTCTTATTCTTCCTCTTTACTTGTAAGGGTGGCCTCAAAAGCCTCACCTTATTGACTCTCTTAGTACTTCAACCATCCTTTCACATCCACCATGATGTTCCTGTCTCTGAGTCTTTGCAGATATTACTGCGGCCGACGCTCTAGTGAGCTATGTCCTAGACCCTATGACCTGGACCTACCTACAACGTGCAGACGTCTGGGTGCTGCTACATTAGGAGTGACCATCATCATACCTCCTTTTCTCGCACAGCGAAAGTGTGGAGTTCTTTTCCATCTTTTGATTTTCCCTTTGTAACGTTTCCGCCTTCAAGAGATGGATCTACAAACACCTGAAGAGGTCATATTAATAATTTTTTCGTTGTCTTTTCTCGTACTTATCATCTTACCTTTCAGCTGAGATGATCATGACAGGGACATGCTCTTACCCATGCCTTGTCAGCTACAATAAAAAAAATTGAAAAATCATCACAGACAGGAATGTCAAGACTACTACAGCAGGTCAATGTCAGAAATGAAAAGATAATAAGCGTTAAGTAAAATATTAATTATGTAGGAGAGATAAAGGGAAAAATGACTGACTTTTATGGACACATCATCAGGAAGAAAAACGTTTTAGCAGGTTAAGTGTAAGAGGAGAGAGGCACAGGCAGGGATGCTGTGAAGGAACCTGATGGACCAGATAAAAGAGAGCTGACCTTTGGAGCTAATATCACCATCCAGGAAGCATAGGAGATGATGATGAAAGATGACTATGAACATTATCACAGAGTTACTGACGTAGATCCGTGAACCAGGAGTATGGCAGGGTAGGACATTGAACCAGGAGTATGGCAGGGTAGGACACTGAACCAGGAGTATGGCAGGGTAAGACAGTGAATCAGGAGTATGGCAGGGTAGGACACTGGACCAGGAGTATGGCAGGGGAGGACACTGAACCAAGAGTATGGCAGGGTAAGACAGTGAATCGGGAGTATGGCAGGGTAGGACACTGAACCAGGAGTGTGGCAGGGTAGGACACTGAACCAGGAGTATGGCAGGGTAGGACACTGAACCAGGAGTATGGCAGGGTAGGACACTGAACCAGGAGTATGGCAGAGTAAGAAAGTGAATCAGGAGTATGGCAGGGTAGGACACTGAACCAGTAGTATGGTGGGGTAGAACAGTGAATCAGGAATATGGCAGGATAGAACAGTAAATCAGGAGTATGGCAGGGTAGGACACTGATCCAGCAGTATGGCGGGGTAGAACAATGAATCAGGAGTATGGCAGGGTAGAACAGTGAATCATGAGTATGGCAGAGTAGGACACTGAACCAGGAGTATGGCAGGGTAAGACAGTGAATCAAGAGTATGGTAGGGTAGGACCCTGAACCAGCAGTATGGCAGGGTAGGACACTGAACCAGGAGTATGGCAGGGTAGAACACTGAACCAGGAGTATGGCAGGGTAGGACACTGAACCAGGAGTATGGCAGGGTAAGAAAGTGAATCAGGAGTATGACAGGGTAGGACACTGAACCAGCAGTATGGCGGGGTAGAACAGTGAATCAGGAGTATGGCAGGGTAGAACAGTGAATCAGGAGTATGGCAGGGTAGGACACTGAATCAGTAGTATGGCGGGGTAGAACAGTGAATCAGGAGTATGGCAGGGTAGGACAGTGAACCAGGAGTATGGCAGAGTAGGACAGTGAACCAGGAGTACGATAGGTTAGAGTAGTGAACCAGGAGTATGGTAGAGTAAAGTGGTGAAAGAGTAATGTGAATGGACAGCGAAGTAGGGGGAATGTAATTGGATATTGTAGTAAAGTTGTGACGTGTGGTAGAACTGAACAGTGAGGAGGAGTTTGGTAGTGTAGAGCAATGAAGGAGGAGTATGGAAGGACTAAGTTAGGTACTGAAGGAGGAGGGTAGGCTTGGTAGACTCACTGGCAAATCTGGTCGTGGGTTGAGCTGCCAGACCCTTGTGAAGGTGTCCTCGCTGGTGGTAAGAACCAACCCCGTCTCACGGGCTACATCCAGACCCGTGATGCACTTCACATGCCCACACACCTGTGGGAGGACACCTGCTACATCAAGAGGGTCACAGGCAGGTACATTTGTTATATGGTACGTGGTAAACACGTTGGTTGTATATTTACTTAAGAGGTCAAGGAAGGGTACATTTGCTTGGAGGTCCTGTGAATATATAAGTAATCTACAGTGTGTATGGTGGTGTGGCCTTTGACCTGACCATAACAAAATAGATATGTGAAAGATGATTGCATGTATGTAGTACTTTGGTTACCTCTGCCAGTCTAAGAACCGTGATGATTAAATTGCATGGGTTGCAAAGTCCTTGAACTAAATTGCTCTGAATATATTACTTCCGTTTGTAACATTGACGTGATGTAAAAACTATCATCACTAACCTCAGCAGATTCAGCCTCGCATAATGATTTTCCAGTAACTTACATGTCCTGACACTGACCTCAGCGACTATTTGTCCGTTCTCGAGGTTGAAAATCCTGAGATGGCCCGAGAGGTAGCCAGCCAGCAAATTCCTGCCCCAGGTCGCCAGGCACGTTACGGGGAACCTGTGTGCAACACGGACATCAAAAGAGACTTAAGTTGATCAAACTAAGTTAGACGAACAGCGAAAGTTAAAGAACCCGCTTCAAACCGAAAATTAAAACTGTCTGATGGAAATGGTTAAAAAACATACAATCTGAAAAATTACCAAGATTCCTAAGCTAGAATTACGGAGCGATAAGAACTAGTGGATCTGGCATTTCAAAATGACTGTTAAACTCACTATGGATCAGCGTTCATTATTCTAATACCTTAACTGCACGTCTAATAACTTCACAAGCTTCACAGGTTATAAACTAAGGTTATAACTACGTACCAAGAAAGCAAACATAAATCAATGCAAAAATCATTCAATTTTTTACTGGCTACAATCTATTAAGGCGCTCAAAGCATTTGGTTCAACACTCGTAGCATCAAAGATTAACCAAAGGCTGGTTTTTGATAAGTTACATCTCACAACGTCGCTCAGATATGCAGACACGTTCCACCCGCGCTGAGGCAGTATGAACAGTCTTAATCAGTCAAAGTGCTGAAGCAGCTTCATGAAATCTTGCGATAACGAGTCATCATCGAACTCGTTCTCTCCAGCAAATTCAGCACGAACAATATATGATCTTAATATTCTGACAACAAACAGATACACAAAATTTAAGGTTTTATGAATCTACATGGAGAACGTATTATGGAGTTTCTCAAGTGCTGGATATTTTCAAAATGGGTGGCCACCCTCTTCCGTCCCGTCACTAATGACGAAAATGCAGATGACTTACCTATTGTCAAACTAACACACGTTATGCGGTGTATATAGATTTATGCCGAAAAAGTGATGCCAGAAAGTACTACAGGATTACACAGCATAATTAATGTAAGTAAAGTGCAAGAACAGATTGTCAGCACCGGACAGAGGAAACGCTGACGCGTAAGTGCCAAAGGAATCCAACTCTTCCAGGTGGCTCACCCGTAGGATTCTATGGAACAGATCTTGGCGAGTCCCTCGTTGTCCTGGGCGATGGTGATGTCCCCGGAGTCGTCCCCGCTCACTAGGACCTGCCCGTGGGAAGCCAGGGCGGTGATGGGACGGGCGTGCCACCTGACCTTCTCCACTACACCCATTTCACCTTCCTCGCCCACGTTAATCACAAGGATCTCACCTGTGTGTATCCCTAAGCGGGCAGAACGAGGGACGATGATGTATCGGTATGTAACCCCACACCCACCAATTCCCCTTATGTAACGTGAAGAGGAACTTTTTGCATATCATCTCAAAAAGCAGTCATACGAGAACAGTGCGACCAGCATGGCCTCCAGACTTACCAACACAAATGTATCCGGTGTAGAGAGCCGCGATGCCCCTGACGAAGGCGTATGGCGCATCCGGAGGGGTCGGTGGGAGGAAGTGGGAGAAGAGGAGGACGGCACCGTCCCAGTCGTAAATAAATACGCCATTGGTGGTGGCCATCACCAGGAGCACCCGCTCTCTCACCTCCACCCACGAAGCCTGCATCACAACCAGTAATGAGTACACACACACTCCACCAGTACACACACACACACACACACTCCACCAGTAACACACACACACACACACCAGTATACATACACACACACCTTACGAAAAAAAAATGAAATCAATAAAATCGCGATGTGAGGGAGAGGCGGGCGCCCTGAGGTGAGGCAGTGAGCGTTATCTCTCCTTATCTGGGATTACTCATAAATTTCTGGGCACATAGGCTTATGGGTCCGCCTTTAGTTGCACACCTGGCCCCTTCACACACCTGGCCACAGCCACACACCTGGCCACACCCATACACCTGGCCAACGTACCTGCATAACAGTGATACCAGTGGTAGAGGAGACGGCCCCGGTAGCCACAACAAGTCTGGTCTCCACCTCCTGTGTTGTAACAGACACGATGTTCACCTCGTCCTTGTGAACCACGCCCGCATACATCTGGAACACTTCCGACACGTTACCCACGCCTACACTTCCCTTATCATGCCTTATGCTCCCGTTACCGCGACTTTACTGCCACAACCATGCCCTACACTCTCGTTACCATAACCTAAAATCCTGTTACCAGGTATCACACTCCTGTTACTACGACTTACTCTCCCATTACCACGCCCTTCACTCCGTTACCACTCCCTACTCCCCCATCCCCTGTTGCCAAACCCTATAATCCCGTTAGCACATCATACACTCCCGTTACCACCTATTAACTCCTAGACCACAATCCTACACTCCCGTTACCACGACCTCCACCCACGTTACGGTGCCCGTTACCACGCTCTACACTCCCGTTACCGCGCTCTACTATCCCGTTACCACACCCTGCACTCCCGTTAACGCGCCGTACACTCCCATTACCATGGCCTACACTTCCGTTACCACACCCTGAACTCCCGTTACTGCGCCCTATACTCCCGTTACCATGTCCTAAACTCCCATTACCACACCCTACTCTGCCCCACGTCCTACACTCCCGTTACCACGTCCCACATTCGTTACCACGTCCTACACTCCCGTTACTATGCTCTGCATCCTGTTACCATACTCTACATTTCCGTTACCACGCCCTATACTCCTGTTACCACGCCCTACACTCCCGTTAAAGCCCGGCACTCCCGTTACCACATCCTTATAGGTAATTGAGACATAATGCTTACTAATGATGTAGTTCATGTGATGATAATGTTCTTAGTTATGTGGTGTGATAATGAAATAGTTACTGAATTAAGGGTAACAACCCAATGGCCTATACCGTGTGTATATTCTTTTCATGTTCTCAGCCTTTGGCTGCAGATAATTGGATAACCTATTCATAATTATTTATCGTTATTATTACTATTATCATTATTATTATTATCATTATTATCATTATTATAATTATAATCATTATCATTATTATTACTATTATTATTATTATTATTATTATCATTATTATTATTATCATTATCATTATTAATATTATTATCATCATCATTATTATTTTAATCATTATCATTATTACCATTATCACTATTATTATTATTATTATTATTTTTATTATTATTGTTATTATTATCATTATCATTATTATTATCATCATCATTATTATCATTATCATTATTATTATTATTATTATCATTATTATTATTGTCACTATTATCATTATCAAAGACGAGGAAGCAGAGCAGACAAACCTCTCCACTGACAGTGATGCGACATACATTGTTGGGAAGGAGAGAAGCTGAGGACCTGAGCAGCACTGTCTTCTCTTTCTCGTACATGTTGAAATGCAACTCTTGAACCCTCGACGGATAGGAGTGAACCCGAAACTTCTAACAAGTGAGGGTTGAACCCGGACCCTCCTGCTGTCGGTAGTTGAACCTTAATCTTCACCCGATGATGATTGAGCCCTGGAGCTTCAGCGGACGGATGATGACCATATCTGCCAGCAGATGGGTTGAACTCTGAGCGTTCGGCGGATGGGGGATGAGCCCTGAACCTCCAAAAGATGGGGGTTGAACCCTGAACCTCTGGCAGATGGAGGCTGAGCTTTGAAGCTTCAACAGATGGGTGTTTCGTTCACCATGGGAGGAGGGAAGATCGGCTCACTGTGGGAGAAGGGTTGACTGTTTCAGTGTGGGAGGAAAGAAGATTGGTTCACTGTGGGGGAAGGGTGGTGGGGGCGTGGGTGACTCTGTAATTGTGGGAGAGGAGATGACTGGTTAATTGTCTACAAACAGAGGTAGGATCATCCTTGACTCAGAGGAGGTCAACACACCCGAACAATACAAGCAGGAACCAAGGTTATCGTGAGCAGAATATAACATGAACGATAATAAGGTTTCTCTGAACGACTTTTCCACTTATAAACAACCACATAAACCCCTGGCTATACATATACGTGCAGAGAGATGGACACACACACACACTTTGTATACTGTACACTAGTGTGTCGTCATACGAGAAAACTGTAAATGAGACAAACTATCTGTTGACAAATATTAGAATGATATTTAAGTATATCTATAAGAAAATATTGAACAAACTGTTCACATCCCATTTTAGATCAAAACCATAATCTACATCTCAAGTTTGGTCACCAATTCGGGAAGAAAAAAGTAAAGAACTATTGCAGGTTCAAAGGAAGGAAACAAAGATGGTACAAGACTCAAAAGAGGGAGCCATGCAAGGAGTGCTCATCCTTGTCGAAGGCTAAGATTGGGGTGTCTGAATGTGTGTGGAAGTAACCGAGATGAGAAGAGAAAGATGGATAGTATGTTTGGGGAAAGAAACCTGGATGTTCTGGCTCAAGGGTAAAGGGGAAGAACGGTTTGGAAATGTCTAAGGAATTAAGTCAAGGGTCGGTGAGAGGACAAGAGCTAAAGAAGGAGTACCACTACTCCTGAAGCAGGAGTTGTGGAAATGTTTGAGCGTAAGGAAGTAAATTTTAGGTTGATGTGGGTGAAACTGAAAGTGAATAAAGAGAAATGGATGATCATTAGTGCTTATACATCTGATCATGGGAAGAAAGATCATGATAAGCAAGTGTTTTGGGAGCAGGTGAGTGAGTATGTCAGCAGTTTTGATGTAATATTAAAAATAGTGAAGGGTAATATAAATGCGAAGGTAAGTAATGTAGCAGTTGAGAGTATTATTGGGGCGCCTGGGGTATTCAGTATTTTGAATGGAAATGGTAAACAGTTTGTGAAGTTGTTTGCTTAAAAAAAAAAATCGTGATTGGGAATACCTGGTTTAAAAAGAGGGATATTCACAAGAATACGTAAGTAGGAGAGACGGTCAACGGGCATTATTGGATTAAATAATAATCCGTAGGTATTTCAGAATTAGACTTACGGATGTAAATGTGCTGAAAGGGGCAGCTGGTGGAATATCTGATCACTATTTTGTGGAGGCGAGGGTGAAGATTTGTAGAGGTTTTCGAAATAGAGGAAAAAGTGTCGGGGAGAAAAGAGTGGTGAGAGTAAGTGAGTTTGAAAAGGAGACTTGTGGGGAGAAATGCCAGAGAGACTGGTGTAGGTGTAGAGTAGCAAAATGTGGGAGTAAATGAAGCGAGTGGAATGGGTGAGGAATGGGAGGTATTTAGGGAAGCAGAGATGGCATATGCAAGAGATGCATGTTTTATGTGAAAGGTGGGAAGTAGGCAGATTAGAAAGGGTAGCGAGTGGTGGGATGAAGTAAAGTTGCTAGAGAAAGCGAAAAGAGAGGCGTTTGGGCGGTACATAGTGGGACGAAATGCTAATGATTGGGAGGTCAAGGGGAAGGTGCAGGGATTGAAAAAGAGAGCTAATGAGAGTTGTGGTTAGAGAGTATAAGTAAATTTTAAGGAGAATAAAAAGATATTTAGGCAACAGGTAAATAAAGTGCGAAAGAAAAAAGCACAAACGGGAACATCGGTGAGGGAAGCAAAAGTGGAAGTGATATCAGGTAGTGATTAAGTTGGGAGAGATGATGTAAGTATTTTAAAGGGTCTTTAAACGTGTTTGATGTTAGAATGGCAGATGTAGAGTATTTTGGACAAGGCGGTATACGAAGTGAGAGAGTTAGGGAGAATGATTTGGTGAAGAGAGAAGAGTTGGTGAAAGCCTTACATACGATGCAATGCGGCAAGGCGGCTGGAGTGGATGGCATTGTTGTTGAATTTATTAAGAAAGGGGGTGACCATGTTGCTGATTGGTTGGTAAGGATATTCAGTGTATATATGGATCACGGTGAAGTGCATGAAGATAGGTGGAATGCATGTATAGTGCCAATTTTTAAAGGCAAGGGTCTGTTGAGTATACCTGGTACGTTGTATGGGAGGGTATCGACTGGGTGGTGAAGGCATATACAGAACATCAGAGTGAGGAGGGGCAGTGTGAATTTAGAAGTGGTAGAGGATGTGTGGATCAGGTGTTTAGTTTGAAGAATGTGTGAGAAATATTTATTGAAACAGATGGATTTGTATGTGGCATTAATTATCTGAAAAGGGCATATGATGGGGTTAATAGATATATGGTGTGGAAGGTAAGCTGTTAGAAGCAGCGAGTTTTTATCAAGGGTGTAAGACTTGTGTAAGTGTAGGAAGAAAGGAGAGTGAATGCTTCCAAGTGGATGTTGGTCTGCGGCAGCGGTGTGTGATGTCCCCATGGTTGTTTAATTTGTTTATGGATGGGGTGGTGAGGGAGATACATGCAAGGTTCTTAAATAGAGGGGCGAGTATGTAGTTTGCTAGGGATGAGAGGGCCTGGGAAGTGAGTCATTTGTTGTCTGCTGATCGTACAGCTCTGGCGGCAGATTCAAATGAGAACCTGCAGAAGCTAGTGACTGAGTTTGAAAGAGTATGTGAAAGGAGACAATTGTGAGTAAATGTGAATATAACAAAGTTGTTAGGTTCAGCAGGGTTGAGAAACAAGTTAGTTAGGGTGTAGGTTTGAGTAGAGAAAAATTGGAGAAAGTCAAGTGTTTTAGATGTCTGGGAACAGGACCATGGAAGCGGAAGTGTGAGTCGTAGGGTGGGGGAGGGGGCGAAGGTTCTGGGAGCGATGAAGAATGTGTGGGACAAAGATCATTATCTCAGAGGGCAAAAATGAGTATGTTTGAAGGAATAGTAGTCCCCAACAATATCATATGGTTGCGAGTCATGGGCTATAGATAGGGTTGTGAGGAGGAGGGTGGATGTGTTGGAAAAAAAAATATTTGAGGACAATATGAGGTGTAAGGTGGTTTGATCGAGTGAGTAATGAAATGGTAAGGGAGATGTGTAGTAATATAAAAGAGGGTGGTTGAGAGAGCAGGTGTGTTGAAATGGTTTGGACATATTGAGAGAATGAATGAGGAAATGTTGACAAAAAGGATACTCGTCAGAGGTGGAGGGAACAAGGAGAATCGGGAGACCACATTGGAAGTGGAAGGATGGAGTGAAAAAGATTTTTAGCGATTGGGTCGTGAACATGCAGGAGAGTGAAAGGCGTACACGGAATTGAGTGAATTGGAATGATGTATTATACTGGGGTCAACGTGCTGTGAATGGATTGAACCAGGACATGTGAACCGTCCAGGGTAAACCACGGAAATGTCTGTGGGGCCTGGATTTGGATAGGAAGCTGTGCTTTGGGTGCATCACACATGACATCTAGAGAATGAGTGTAAACGGATGTGGCCTTTTTTCGTCTGTTTCCTGGCGCGACCTCGCTCACGCAGGGATGGGCGATGCTGTTTCCTGTGGGGTAGGGTGGCGCTAGGAATGGATGAAGGCGAGCAAGTATGAATATGTACATGTGTATATATGCATATGTATGGGTAAGTGTATAT
>JAYMFT010074874.1:0-14468 GCA_038088735.1 Panulirus argus
GCGGAATTTGCGCCCGGATGTAAATCACGAATTAGTCTCGCGCTTCCTGGAAATACTGAGAGATAGATAGATAGATAGATAGATAGATAGATAGAGAGAGAGAGAGAGAGAGAGAGAGAGAGAGAGAGAACGCAAGGTCATTCGTCTCTAACGGGGGTGCAAGCTAGAGGTCCGTCACGGGCCATCAGCTTCTCCCGTCGTAGCGAAAGGTCTAATTGGCCCGTTGTAGGTCAGGTGGCCAGGTGCGGGCGGCTGCAACGCGAGGGATCTAAAGGCCGTGGACGGACAGATGCACGGGAGTGGTCGAGTACGGGCGCACGTGAGCAGGTTGTGAGAACGTTCTTGCCTACAGATGCAACACGAACGGAACACGAGGTTTGAGACCTGTCCGAGTCACCAGGCGTGACCTGTGGGGTACAAGCCACCAGGCGTGTGTTGGTGTGGGGTACAAGTCACCAAGAATGCGCGGATTTGAGTAGAATTCACCAAACGCTTGAGCCTATACGGTTGCGAGTTAAGATGGCCTCGTTAGATCCTGTCACGAGTCTACTGCCGAAGGCAGACTTCATCAGGAGCGTTGCTGGTATACGGAAAAGACGACATACGTTATCAGAAATGAGAAAAATATAGTTGGGCATTTCTAAATGACATGATTATAATCTCCTCTTATCTCACGAGGATGATTAATCTATAGTCACTCTCCGGCATGATAGCAAAAGCTACAGTAACTATCTGGCATGATTAAAAAGTTACTCAGTTGCATAAAGCATACGTAGAACTACCTAGATACTGCTAAACACGGGTATAAGCTACCTGGTGTGACCTGGCATTACCTAAAGTTACTTGATGTTACTTGGTGAGGTTGAGAGACGCTTTGTAATAATCTGGCATTAGTGAATAAAAACGTCTTTTCGTTCTTACGAGGGCAGAAGTCTCCTAGTATTGTCTGGAAGATTTTAATGTCGCCTGACGTTTTACATATATATATATATATATATATACATATATATATATATATATATATATATATATATATATATATGAAGGGAAATGGTGCCTGATGCACTGCAATGTGAGTGTCTGGCAAAGTTAAAATATAAAACAACTTTGTACAATCTGGGTTGGTACAATTCCTCTGTCTACAAGCTCATACATCAAGCAGTATTTTCTTGTTATATTCAGATGCTGTAAAATTCTACAATACTAGGTTTACTTTAACCCCTTTGCCGGTATTCACTTGCCATTCAAGTTAGTTAACAAAATGTTAATTCTCTTTCACGCAAGAAAAAACAAAACTATAAAACATACCAAACTAGTTTACTGTGATGTAGCTGTGTTTGGTGACATCAGCTATCATTTTGGCTGAGCCTCTGATGTTATCTAGTGTAGGTAAACATCGCCTGGTATTTTCTGGCTTGGGCAGAGTCACCAAGTATTACCTGGACTAAGTAAATGTCGCTTGATGTTATCCGGCCATGGGGTAAGACTCCGCCTGAGGTCATCTCCCACAGTAGAAGTCATCACCCGATGTTATCTATCACAGGGAGACGTTATCTCGTATTTCCCGCGTGGATTAGAAGTCTATAGCGTTATCTGACGCGGGGGGCTGGCTGGGAGTTTAGACTGGTTTTTATCTGCCGTAGGGGGTGGAAGTCCCCCCCCACGCGGTCTCTGGCGTGGGCAAAACGTCGCCTGGCGTTATCTGCCGCGGGTAAAAGTGGTCTTGGGTGTTTTCTGTCCAGGGTGAAAGTTGTGCGGCGTTATCGGGCGTAGGTAAAAGTCACTTTAGCGTGTGTGTGTGTGTGTGTGTGTGTGTGCTGGTCGTTAGCTGAAATGGGGTTGCAGATGTATGTTCGCTGGCGTGGGTACAAAGCCGCCTCCAGGCGTTCGCTTCGAGACAGGAACGCTTCCTTTGGCAGTCGCTCGCTTGCCGTAAGAGTCACTGAATCAAGCCGCCAGGTACCCGAGGGCAAGGAGACAGGTCGCTACTAGGCGTCCGCTGGTTGTGGGTACTGTGCTAACGAGGCGGGCGCCTCGTACTCCTGGCATGCGTTCAAGTCACACACACACACACACACACACACGAGAGTCGTGTGCCGTCGTGCGTTCAGTCATATAACGTCGCCTGGTGTTTCTTTGGCTGGAGCGGGTGGGAATCGCCAACAGATGTTTGTGCTGGCGAGCGTGCAAGCCGCTTGGTGCTTGTTTGGCCAGGGTGTGAAGCGTCTGGTGATGCCAGCGTGGATTCAACTCACCAATGGCTCGTCGGTGGGAAGTGAGATTAGCTATATCTCTGCTAGCGAGGGATGCAAGACACAAGACGTATGCTAAAAGAGTGTTCGAGCCTCCGAGCCTCCGTCGGTATGATCACAAGCCACAAGTTCTGCGTGGTGTCGTTGTGGCTACAAGTCGCCAAGTCAATACGGACAGGCGTGCAGACTACGAGACACTTGGGAATGCGGATACAAGTCGTCAGGCAAATACTAGCGTGGGAAGGATTTTTCTGTCGTTTCTTTTTCATTTGGGTTGGTGGGCGTAGGATAAAATCACCCAAACGCGTGATACCATGCGGGAAGATCACTTTGGCGTGTGTGTTGACATGGGCACAAGTTACTAGGCGTGTGCTGAGGTGGGGAAGAAGTCACCAGGTGTGTGTGCGTGTGCGCTGGACTGGGTTGTATAGATTAACAACGTGAGGTCCAAGTCCATCAGATGTTGAGACCATCGCCATGCAAGTCGGACCAACCTAGCTCGCGTTACCGATGGGTAGAGGTCGCTGGGCGTGCGCTGGGGTGGATGTGATAAAAAAAGAAGGACATTGGTGACGCAGGTTCAAATCGTCGCAGGTGGATAGATGTCACTTGGCCTTCGTTTAAGGAACAAGGTTCCAAAGGAACACATGAGGAAGACAGAATACCAGAAGACCTGATAAAGAACACTTATTGCAGCCTGAAATCCTAATCTACACAGATGGAGACAGGACGTCCAGTGATGGAGAAGGCTCCCTCCCACAAACCACTCCCTCCGGCGTAAAAGCCCGCAAGAAAATAAGTTATGATGGAAAAACCCTGTAATAGAGAATATACTGCCGAAGAAATTCCATAGGAAAGAATAAATGGCAAAAAATGAAATATTCTGATCTAATTTTGGACGGCGAGTACTCTGTGAAGAAAGAAGAATATTTGGTCTCGAATCTGTATAGAAAGAATGTAGCAGCAGTACGTGAATACCATAATTCTTGAACGGGTTGATCTCCTACACATACAAGCTTTCCCATGACCCGTGATATGAATTCAACTAACAGTATTTCTACGTGGTGCTTTCTCGAAGTTCTTTGGAAATCTACGCATATAGCATCTGGGGGTAATTTCTTTTTAATCCCAGTTATTTTGTGAATGACTAAAGAACCCTCTCAAAATCGCTATTGCCTTACGGAACCCCAGCTGATTTGCAGTTATAAGCTTAACTGCAAGACAACTAAATCATCCCTGATTACTAAGCAAGACTAATTCGTCAACATCTTGAGGCGCATTTTCCTATTTCATTCTTCTGCAAATACGTGTTACATTCGCGTGCTTCAAGTCATCCAACGCCATGGCCTTTGTAGCGATCTGCTTACACAATTTAGCGAGTGCAGATGCTATCTGTTTAGCGCGCTACTTTCAGTACCCGGGCAGAGAGCTCGTCAGGACCACTTGATCTATGAGGACGACTTTCATTTCTAACTGCGTATGTCATGAAACTCAAGACAAGTGGCGGTTTCGTAACGAGTCACTGTGATCGTTTACAAGTCCGTGGGAGTGTTGGTGTGTGTGTGTATGTCCTAATATCAACGACAAGATGCTTGTGATGAATTGCCTCGCTCAAAATTATCTTTTCCGAAAGACACTTCTCCTTGAACAAAAGAATACTGGATTTAACTGGCGTGAGGAGGAGGGTGTGTGGACAACTTCTGATCACGCTCAAAAAAACCGAGAACAAGGAACGTTATGTTGAGAAATTCACCAGCATGGAACAGAGACTCGTCGCCTCAATACTCCAATTGCGAGCCGAGAATAACCCGGTCCTTGGAGAGGGGAAGGGAGGGAGGAGGTGTGTAAAACTCATCAATGGCGCCGTTCTCAGAGGGGGAAAGAAAGAGAGAGAGACGAAGACCAAGACCTCCAAAACGTATCTATTGTCTCCAGCAGCTTTCACGACCAGATGAAGCCGAGACATTGGGGGACAGACCACCTGGTCTGTTGGTAGGGGGGGGGGGGGTTCTGGCGCAGACCTAATTACATGTAACGCAGGTGGGTCCTAAATTACGTACGACAGCCAGGAGGTGACAGACGAGCCCTCTGTACTGCGCCACACGAGGCGTCACACCTCTCAATGTTGCCTCACACCTCACCACTATATAGGCTCCCGTTGAATGACGCCTTTGTCTGAATGTCCTCCTGCCGCCACGGCTCCTTCCTGCCTGTGAGGGTGATGGCGGGAAAGGCGTCTCAAAGGTGCTGTTTAACCTGAGATTGAGGTGGCACCTGGGTGACTACTGACAACTTCCACGGCGCCTCAATCAACACGGCTTCCGGATGGGGTGGCAGTGGTAGTAGCAGTACCATCTCTCCAATCTCGACCGCTCCGGATGAAAATGTAATTACCAGAAAGCTCGCGAGCACATTTCACAGCTGTACATACTGACATAAACAAACGCCTGTGCCAAAAGCGTGTACGAAGTGCCTCCAGTATAAGCTGCTACATCTAGGTACGCCAGAAATAGATAACACCATCTAACTTAACCACGCATCATTGCGGCAACAAGACGCAAATGTTTTCCAGAATTTCGACTATCACGCGGAGTCCCTCATGGTAACGTCCTGTCGCCAACGCTATTCATAACTTACAAATCAGATAACCTCGCGCCAGTACAGAACACGAGTGTGAATTTTTTATATACGCAGACGGCAGAACATACTTCCTGAACATACCCATCTTGTTGCAGTACGAGAGATTCAGACTCCAGGGCTATGAATGAGAGACTGGTAAGAGATAGAGGGAAATTAAAAAGCTTGCAACTGCGGCAGAAACGTGTAAGGTGCAACTCACCGACAGAGTTAGTGAGGGAAGTTCAATACAACACCAAAAATCCCGTCTGATATTAAGTCACACGCTAACATTACGAGGTCTACTAACAGACCATAATACAAGAGGAGAGTTACATAAGACACTGTAGCCCTACCATACCTGTGCAGATTCTGGCACACACACACACACACACACACACATCAGAGAACTTTGAGAAAATATGAGACGCAAAATTAGCAGCAGTAAAAACGAAACCCCGTAATGCTGATAAGGTGGAAAAGAAGAAGTGGCCTAATGTTTAAACAGCATATTACTTCCTGACGGAGACGCTTAACTAGACTGGTGTACACTCAAAGCCACGCTGGTTGACCAAAGAAAATACAAAACCTAATTTGTCGCTAAACAACATATATGATTTATAAGTCAACGGGGAAACAATGAGGATCGCTGGGAACTCACGAGGTTGGAAATAATGCCAAGGGAATTCTTCATATAAGGAAGACAAAGGCAGAACATAAAGACACGATTGGTCCACCGAAACAAATGAACGTCGAAAAATAACAAAGGAATACGAGGGAAATCAAAACAGCAACAGAATACTGGGATGTTTCGAGGCTGTGTGAGGCATTGGAAGAGATCAGGAACCTATTCATGAGGAAGGCAAGAGAAGGCAAACACAGATGGCTTTTGGAAAAATTCCTGTAAACTTTATACGTCAAAGAAAGAGACGCAAAAATAATGTCATTCGCGGATTTAAAGAATACTAATTTTGCATGTCTATTCTTAAACGTACCTAATGGTGCTGATTTCAATTACACTAGTAAATCATTAATAAGGTAACAAATCCTGATAAAAAGAAATAATGCTTTGCGGTATTCGAAGGAATGTGTTTGCCTATGAGTTTGTATCCATTACTGCACGTGAAATCACACAACTCCCAGCCTTAAATAGATCGATATGAAAACCTCTGACAGTTTTGCATACGCGTATGAATCCATTTCTTAAAATTTTTTTACCAATTCTTTTTCTAAGTTAAATAGATGTAAGTCGTCTAATCGGCAGTTAACGATATCAAAAATTTATCTGCCACCCCGTAATCTCGGTCCACTGGGTCACACAGCAACCAACAATACTCGCCATAACCAGTGTTCAGCAAGTCCTAACTAAAAATAGTCTTTAGGAAAGATTCTGGAAAGAATAACATGCAACAAGGCTGTGCGATTTTCGGATCGCAATGCAAAGTGACAAATGAGCATATCTTATACCAAGGACAAATGGCCATGTTTTTCAGCAACAAAAGATCTTGTTTGACAGACTTATCAGACAACATCAGCGTCACGTGTTGCAATGTAGGTTCAACGTACCTTCGTAAATATACTGGGTTTTAAAAGGTATTCCATCCTACGCCAAACAAGAGACTCCTGTGTAAATCAACTTCGTATGGCATAGGGAACGAGCTGTGTACTCGAGTTTGAGACTGGCTGACGGACAACTACAGCAGAGATGAACATATCCACAATTCGGTATCCTAACGACCTGGACAAATCAGTGAGACAGTTGCTCGAAAAACTACCAAGATTTTCATACTAGCGTAGTGCTATTACCGCATCTGCTGAGGAAAAGACGAATCTTCAATGTGAATGTTTCCGTGCACAGATGTCTGTGTCCGCGCCTACGATTATAACGAAAGTAATGCTTCACGAAATGTGACGCGAATCCTAGTCAACACTCGATCATCAGCCGACAACAATGGATTACCGAGATTGAAACGAATCGTTGAAATTACTGAGTGAATGAATTTCCAGTTATGCGTTCCAGGTATATAATCTTGAATCTTAGCATCGATCTTCATACGTTTCCTTAAGAAAGATTCACTACGAAAAATAAATGTAAATATAATTTTGAAAATCTAACCTAAAAGTTTAATGTGTACTTTGTTAAAACGTGTTAAATATTCTCCCGTCATTTGCTTCACAAGTGTGGCAGAAATATGTTCTCCCTTCTGCAGTAGTACTGTCAGGAGATCCATATCCTAGATTTACCCAACAACCAAACATACTCGGTTTCTATCATTCCATTCACGAGATAGAAACATCAAACAGAGGTCAGAAGATTTCCAGAAAAAAAAAAAGGGGAGATAAAAACTGGAAAGCTCTCATGAAGAACAGGTCACGATTGGCGATGAAAAAAAGACAAATAATTCCCTTCTCCAGGCAGTCTGGTCAGCGGACACGATAATAGGCGATGCAACGCTGCCACCGCTGGCCCTCCGAGACACGATAGGCTACCCGAAGGCGTGCGTCTCGCTGCCCGAGTCCCTCCTAACCCGTTCCTTTAGATGGTCTTCTTTCCCGTCCCAGTTCCCACGGGGTCACTCACGATGAGACCCATACCCCACTGCATCTTTCCACGAGGACAGGAACTGAACTCACATGAATATATACTGTGACCTCGCAAACCATTCCTGAAATATTTTGTCCAGTCTGTTCTCAAATATTTCGTGCACTGAAATAGACCACAGCAAAAAGAACCAGTTCTCGTTATCTCTTACCACTGAGGAAATTGACCGCCACACAATGCACTGACCACACGTCATTTCGTAAACCCTGACAGGTAAAATATTTAAAAAAAAGAATGAGAAAATGCGATAATATTACTCTTGAGATTTTTCCATGACATGTCTTTTCTTCATACCTGAATGTATCATGCTGTTGCAGACCCCGCTTCAGTTGCATGAACTTGAAATGCTTTGCAAGTTCCTTCACAATAAAAAAAAGTAATTCCAGATATAACTGTCACAAGCACAATGCAGGCTGTGATCTGGGTTCGTTAAATGATACAGTTGAGGCCGTTGCGGCAGAAATATCTGTCACTCTTATCATTACATGTAACGAAATTTGTCTTGTTTCTTCGTGTCTACTTTCGGTATAAAAAATGTAAAGCTTCTGTTCACTGACTATCACGTAAAATACACTTTTAACACATTCCCATGTTAATTCACGTTTGCTATACATCTAAAAACGTCCATACATCAAGTGAAACCGTGTACGGTCTTAGAATTAACTTAAGACTCCTTTAGTTCTAAGCTGTTCACCTCTCGTTGTAACTGGTTACTAAAATGATGATGAGGGTCTTAATGACCCTGGCAGTGAGGAGGTCTTAAGCCTATATTACGAACCAAGCATCCAACGTAAATTCCAACATGGTCTGCATACACAGTGAGGGCGAGTTCAGTTTCGGTATAATCTTGAACTGAATAAAAGCGTCCTAGGTTTTAATTTTGTTTTCGATTAGTGGCTATAATCGGATTGGCTGCTGATAGGCCCCTAAGACAAATAATCAACCAATTATTCTATTAATCAGTAAATATACGAGTAATACTGATTAATCTCACACGATCATGGATATCTTTATGATAGTTCTACGTAAGGAAAATCTTGCAAATGAATCTCTGAATGGCACAAACGAAACTGGTTCACTTATAGTTCTTAATAAGTGCTGTCCACTGGTTTGCTTACGGTTTTAAATCTTTATAAGTGCTGCCCACCGGCCTACTTATAATTACGAAGTGTTTTTCGTCGATTTACTTAAGTCTCTGAGGTTCTTATGTGCTGTCCATTGTCTAGTCTCCAAAGCCGTCAGGCAAGTGCTCTTACATAATACCTGGTAAACTATATCATTTTATCAAAAGGTTCACCTTATGTGTCATTGTTTTTTCCCTCGATATAACTGTATTATTAGATTCATGTGACAATTTTTTTTTCCCGCATTCGGGAATAAATTTCGCTATACGTGTGACGAGAGAGAGAGAGCATATTCTTTTTTCCACCTATAGAATTCCCAGATGGTTCAAGGCTCCGATTGGAGTGAAATGATTTCGACACAGTTCACCAAGTCGCTGACAGGGACTAACAGAGATTTGGTATCAATGATTCGCATCTTTTCTTGCAGCGTGTGTATTTTCCTATTTAGCGACACAGCCCGTTTACCAGGAGTTAAGTTTTACATCACCTCCTTAGGCTTTTTCGGGCACACTTCGTAGAAATATCCAGCACTAGATATCTAACCACTATTGTTACCAATCACGTCTTAAGAATATTTAGTCTTACGAAAGAAGCATTGTGAAAATTACTCCCAAAAAATAACATTCAAGATTAATGCTATTAAGAAATAACTATCATAAATATACCTTTTGCCCAGAAAGTTTTAAAAGTCCGTTTCTAACCAAGCAAGTCCCAATATCATACTTTATACATAAGTCAACAGTTACATTGCATTAGATGTATACTTCATCTCCGAAACAGTCTAGGAATTTTCATTAAAACCAATTTTATTGGCACTTCAAGAAAAAAATCTATGATGAAAACCCGACGCCGATATTTCGCTTGAAATTCTCTTTATGTATACGTAAACTCCAGACTTCAGGAACATGTATCGAAGGAGAACTGGAGCAGACAAGACGCCACCTCTGTGCGTCCAAATATACCTCGGCAGACCTCATCTAATGCTGTGTATATTATGATACCGACACGAGCCATATCTTTCGTGTGAGGCAAGTGCCCAGGGAGCCCCAGACCCGTCCAACGTGTGTGTATATTTAGCTGTGAGATAATAACGCGCCCCTCCACCACAGAAAGAAATTGCCGTGCCGGCTTGGCTTGCAAATATAGCACGCGTTGCTGGCCGAATACGAGGTGGAAATAATGACACTAAGCAATAGCTTCGGAACTGACCCGGTCACTTACTAACGCCCTGTGGAAACTGGCTTTATTGAGCACTATGAGTTCTCAAGGATAAGAAGCAATCATTCACTTAAGTCGCGAAGGCTCTGTAATTAGGTGTCTATGAATGGCTCGAATACCAAATGCCTTGCATGCGTGTAGGCAATGACTCTGGGACTGTGAAGGCATAAACGTTAACGCCAAATCATGTTACAAGATCGGCCGGAAAAAGTGGAGTATTTAGCCTCTTATGGGGAAGGGAAAAACTGGCAGTTTCACCACATTACGCAAACGCTTCGGCGAAGAGTATTTGAGCACAAGTGTGAGGATGAAATTTACCATCGTATAATCATGACCTCATCAACAACGATTATGTACTTCCAGCCTACTGCTTCCTTGGCGATCTGCATGCAGTGTTACACACTGTACCTGAAGGCCAAGGCACTGGTATCCAGGCACTAACATTGCTGTGACGACCCACCCCAGAATCATCACAGCACCGGAGACACTGTAAGCGGCACAGCCACTGTACAGAACCGAAATCCTTTCACCCCTCCAAAGAACGCATGACAGACTCGTGAGACGCTGCTCAAGAATCAGCCACAAACCAACCTCACAGCTTAACAGGAGAGTCAGGGAAAACCGACTCAGAGTCCTCCCTCCTTACGAGGCAGACTCCGTCACCACTGTTACGACTCGTCAGACGCCATAACCACTGCTACAAAAGACCCCACTGATTTAGGCACTACTGCGAGGAGAACTAGTGGTTCATCAGTGTTAACGTGACTGGCAAAACTCACTCTCTCTCTTTCTCTCTCAAGATCTATATATCTTATAAAAGTTACCTAATCAAAGCTGCTCTCTTCGGCAACAACCCCTTCGGGAAATCTTGGAGCGGACAGATACGTCGGCAGTTTGTTACAGTAATCGCCACACGCCACAAGTAGCTCTCCTCTCAACCCACTACCAGGGACCACAGCACACACTCTTCTCTGCCCAACGGCTAAGACCATCATCTCACTACTCAGCTCCTCGTAACTCTATTAGCATTAATGTATTCAACAGCCGATAATGCCACTCCCAGATGCTTACAAGTGGTCGAAATTTATACGAGGTTCTCCCACGTACGTAAGTTTAGAGGAAAGATTTTCAAGCAATGCTGCAAATATTGTAGGAGACTCATTTCTGTTTAGTGGCATTGGAAGAATCAACATCGTTTTATGTTTTTTTTACTCTCCTGTTTATCTGTCGCTTCGTAGGCCTGTCAACTGTCTCTCTGTTGGTTATAATGTGATGCTACGGTTCTATGGCGCGGCTTGTGGGCATCAGCTGTTACCGAGGAGGAATGGGAAAGCAAACGCTTCTGTCACTGTGAAAAAGAAAAGCATTCATAAATAAAGGATACTGTAATTTCCACGACTTTATTAGTGGCAAAACGGCGTTCATCACAGATCATCAGTAATGGATGTGACAGTCCAACCAACTAACCAACGGCTGTTACAACAGAACTAAAATCGATGTGCAAGACCAATCACTGTACCTTTCCATGTCTCTCAACTACGGCCAACAGTGCCAGCCTTCGTATGTCTCGTTTACAGACAAGCGAAACTCACTGCATACAGACCACTGCATGACGAATGCTGCCTAGTCTACCAGACCCTATCCGTTCATCCAATATGCCCTCATAGTGATATACTGAGTAACGTCAATGCTTCAATTTTTTCGGGCTGAAATTTCAAACCCGATAAATCTAACGAGCTCAATGAATGGTTATCGCACACACATCGGGTGTTTATAAGATTATAAAAAATTTTTGTAAATTAGGATTTAAACTCTCGCCAGCAAAATCAGACGGGGGGAAAATGAGGATTTACAAATAATGCCGACAGGGAATAAGACAGGTTTAAATCTGACGACGAGGTGAGAGATTTTCGAATTAGCCTCCGCTTACAAAAGTCGTCATAGCTTCCATCGGGTAAATGCCTTGCATGATGCCCGTTTTGTGTGTGTGTGTGTGTGTGTGCGTGTGTGTGTGTGTGTGTGTGTCGACCAAGTGATAGTTACCGGCGTGGCAAGTCCTCTGGCGTCAACCGATCGTTCGGCTGAAGAAATGAAAATGGAAAACGGAGAATGTGATCTGGAAGGCCGCCTGCTCCTCCGTTGACCAACCGCCTTCCTCCTACCTCTACTTCCCCTCCCGGGACCTCCTGTTACACAATGGAGAGAGAGAGAGAGAGGTGTCCCCACCAGGTAGAGGAAGAGGGGGTCAGGGAGATAGATCAAAAGGGAGAGAACCTAAAACAAGAAGGAAGGGAATAAGAGGGAAAGGGAAAGCCTTAGGAAGGGAGAGAAGCGAAAGGGAAAGCTTTAGGAAGGGAGGATGGGGAAGAGACCAAGCCAACAGAGTGGTCCGCAGGGCCAGAAAAGTAGCGCAAGGCCAAGCGAGAGAATCGCTTTGACTCAGCCTGACGGACCACTCCGACAGGTCACGCCGCATTATCCGAACCCTCCGGAGTCGCGCCCTAAGGTCGAGCCATCATACAGACAGCACGGGAGAACCGGGAATAGTGGTTTAACAGGTTCTTGCCAACGGGTAATGAGGTAAGAGGTGGCCACTGACCCGATTGGCGGGAGCGGTCGAGACTGCGGGTGCTGGGAGCCGTGTCGTGTGGTCAAACCGAGGTCTTCGTCAGCGTCCAGAGGGCACGGCGACCACCTAGCGTCACTGGACGATGAGGTCTTCGTCTGCGTCCAGAGGGCACGGCGACCACCTAGCGTCACTGGACGATGAGGTCTTCGTCTGCGTCCAGAGGGTACGGTGACCACCTAGCGTCAATGGACGCCGAGGTCTTCGTCAGCGTCCAGAGGGCACGGCGACCACCTAGCGTCACTGGACGATGAGGTCTTCGTCAGCGTCCAGAGGGCACGGCGACCACCTAGCGTCATTGGACGCTGAGGTCTTCGTCAGCGTCCAGAGGGCACGGCGACCACCTAGCGTCACTGGACGCTGAGGTCTTCGTCAGCGTCCAGAGGGCACGGCGACCACCTAGCGTCACTGGAAGATGCATAAGGATGTGTGTATCTATTCGCATGCCTATTACCTTCCTGACGGAAATATTGACCCATCTCTCGTCATTTCTTCTCCACTGTTTAATTACCCAAAGCGTCAGATAGTTCAGTCAGTTAGTGACTGAAGCAATCAGTCATTCAGTACACGAATATACATATAAGGAAATTGATGCTATAAGTTCCAACAAGAGAGGGAGGCAGAACTGATATAAACAGCGCTTAAAAAAAGTAAAAACGCTTCGGTTCGACAATGAGATATGAAAAAGGTAAATAGAAAATCACGAGAATCTTACTGAAAGCGAAGCCGAAAGATACAGAAATGGTTAAAGTCTGACAACAACCGCGAATCAACAAGATGAATGTTAGATTTTATTCGAGTTGCATAAGAATGGCGATACATGGAAAATCTATATACTATTTTTGAGCAGTTGAATCGAACGTGGGCGAAAAGTCAATACGTAAAGCTAAACATTAAAGTGAACGTATGGAGAACGAAAAAAGACGACCGATGAAAGATTGGGCGAGAATTCAAAACGAAGAAAATGAGAGAAAAATCGTCCGAGGTAAACTATAGCCTATTGGATATCTTAACAAAAAACGGAGCCCAAGACATAGCACCTCGGGCACTTTGAGATAAGCCAAAATCAGCACGGAATACCACAAAGATCTCTGTAGCACGGGGTTAAAACGATCACATCATTGGTGTACGACTCGATACTGATAGCCATAGTAATCGACAGGTCTACACACCAACCAATCAACCAACCAACCCAAGCCAATCCCTTTTTCTCCTCTCATTGGGAACGCTGCCTGGCGGCGCAGTAGGAGAGCCGCTACACGGGCCATTAACGCCTCGCTTGGCTGCCGACACCCTGGCCTGGTTCTCTCACTTACACCTGGTAATTCCTCCTCTTTCCCCTTCACACACACACACACACACAACAGCAGCAGCGGCAGCAGCAGCGATACGGCGGCTTTCCAACAGCTTTATTCTCAAGTGACCAATTTTCGCTGCGCCGGGAAACAGCGTCGACGCTCGAAGCTTTACGGCGACCTTGACTCCCGCAGTTTCCTGCTGAAGAGATTCTTTTTTTCATCCTCGTTCGACTCGCCAGCCATCACCAAACTTCACTCTGGGTCGTGTTAATGATAATGTCTTTTGATTTTCCTCGCGTCTACGGCTCGTCTCGTGCGTTGGATGTGTGTACTCACACAGACTCATAAACATGTACACATCAAATGCTATAGTTACTGAATTGGTGAGGACTATTAGTAGAGACGGTTGTAAAAAAAAAGATAAGTAATTAGCTCCACACATAAGAAAACCGAATTCAAATACATCGTCAGTGGTTGAGAAGGAGTAAAGTCTCGTCGAGGAAACTCCTGCTGCAAAGGAGTCCATCATTCCCCTCCTCCTGATTGGAGCGCAGCCCTCGTAGGTACAGAATCCCCAATAAGAGGAGTCCTCGGCTAACCCCGGGACTCTCTCATATAAATTAACCCCTAGGGTTCATGTTCTGGTGTGTGTATGATATATATATATAGATAGATAGATAGATAGATAGATAGATAGATAGATAGATAGATAGATAGATAGATAGATAGATA
>JAYMFT010074885.1:0-28815 GCA_038088735.1 Panulirus argus
ATATATGGATGGATTGATAAGAGAGATGAAAGAAAAACTAGGAAAAGGGGTGCAGAGATGGAGTGTGGCAGTGAGATATGGTGGCTACTGACAAGTCTGTTTGCGAATGATACTGTGTTTTTTGCAGAGTGAAGAGGAGTTGCAGAAGGTTTTAAGTGTGTTTTATGATGTGTGTAAGTGTAGGAGATTGAAGGTAAATGCAAGTAAAAGTAAAGTAATGATGTTTGAAAGGAAAGAGAGTGAAAGTATAGATTTTATAAAACCATTTTAGGAGATCTGTGTAAACATTTGCATATAGTTTTGCTAACAGTTTCTCTTCTTTTGCTGCCTAAACTTTCAGTTCACTTTCCCATTGATGAAAAAGAAAAAGTTCTTTGATTGGTTACAGTAATGATTTTTTTTGCCTTAAATATGAAATACTGCTTATTAATAGAAGTAAACTGGATAAAATTTTGATGATGAAATGTTTTGAAATAATTTTAATAATAACAATGATTCTTTTATTCATATTATTTTTTTTCCAAATTGTATGAATATTAATCACCTTGTTTACATGATTTGGCATGGACTGAAGAAGATACTTGCATATAGCAGTCCCTTGTCTACCATGGGGGTTACTTTCTTGAAAGAAACTGTGGTGTCCAAAACATAGGTGGCAAGGTACTCAGCTAATGGGAAATGGGAGTTTAGAGGGAGTGAGTCTTGAGAAACATGACTCAAGACTTTACTTCAAGTTTTTAAAATAAGCATGTGATGCATTACTTAAAAAACATATATATTCAATAAGAGTAGAGAGAAATACATTTTGTTTCATGCTTACAAGCACAGGGACATATGAAGGAACCTTCATGTAATATTGATACCATGAACTATTATTTTATCTCAGTGAAATGTTTCCCTCCTCTGCCAGAAGCACAACTGCTTTAGGAATTTTATTTCTTTCATCATGTATTTGTACTGAAATATTATTATGCACAATGTATTGATTTTTTCATACTTGATTGCCACTTCCTACGTTAGTGTGGTAGCATCAGAACAGATAGAGAAAGTCCACATCCACTCACATCCATTCTCTAGCTGTCACATGTAATGCGCCAAGATCACAGCTCCCTATCCACAACCAGGCCCTATAGACCTTTCCAGGGTTTACCCCAAATGCTTCACATGCCTTTGGTTCAGTCTGTTGACAGCACATCGACCCCAGTATACCACATCGTTCCAATTCATTCTATCCTCTGTACGCCTTTCATCCTCCTGCATGTTCAGGTCCTGCTTACTCAAAATCTTCTTCAGTATATTGATATACACATAATGATATTATAAGAATTCAGAATATGTTGCCCATAACCAGGAGGGAGGGCAGAGGAATGAGTAACTGGTGGTAGTGATAACTCCATCTGCCTTTTTTGCCAACACAACCACCACCACCACTACACCAATTTTGTGAGTCAATACCATTCCATCGAGATTCTAAAGTAAAAAAAGTAAATAAAAGGTATTTTTGAGGGCAGAGGAGGGTTAGAAATGATCTGTTTGACAGTTCTGCAGATAATGAAGGATCTAGAGGGAATATCATGTTTGACATACCTCTCCTAAAAGAGTTGGAAAAATGATGTTCCTTTCTTTCTAATATGGTTATTATCTCCTTTTTCATATATAGGGACAACATTGGTGGTAAATATGACGAATACATTTAGAAATTCTGTATGGGAATCTGGGTGCCTTGAATCTTTGTGTCTTAAAGTTAAGGTATATTTCTTCTTTTATATTTTGAATCAAAATGAAATAATGATTTGTTAATTATATTATTACCACTGTCAACGGGAAGGAGGAACACCTACCCTACTCTATCACACTTTCTCCTCCATACTTCAGCATGTCACCCGTAATCTCATCCACTCCAGGTGCCTTTCCTACCTTCAGCCTCATTATTGCCTTTCTTAACTACCTTTTTGCTGTAGGCCCTTGCACTTGTATCCTCTTTCTTCCATTCTCCATACCCGTGCATGTAAAAATTGCCTCCTCTTCTCCCACATTCATCAGTTCTTCAAAATGCTCTTTCCATTTTCCTTTCACTTCCTGCTTTTGTGACAGCAACTCCCCTTCCTTAGTTCTGACATTAACATATCCACTCTTACATCCACCTCTTTCCTTTTTCCTCTCCTTCCATTATACTCTCTTATTATCCCAAAACTTTTCACTTAACTTTCTTCCAAAATCTTCTCGTACTTTTTCTTTGCTTTCCTCTATCAGCTTCTTAACATTCTACTTACGTATTTTGTATTTTTCCCTCCTCCTTTGTTGAACTTCCACTGGTATATTCCTATTGAGCAGTCTGCTGTATGCCATTTTCTTCTCTTCCACAACATTGCTAATCTCTTCTGTCCACCATGCATTGCCATATTTTTCCCTATATCTCACTACTTTGTATCCATCTGCTAATTCTGAAACCTTTTATAGTATTTCTTTATACATTTTAAACACCTTATTCACACATGACTGCTTCCCTACATTCACTGCACTTCCATTTAAGCTTTCAATTACCTTTTTTCAAACTCCTTCCTGCATTTTTTCTCATTCATCTTCTTGCTTGCCAACACTTTTACATCTCCATTCTTTATTACACCTTACCTCCACTTCAACCTAATCCTCATCCCCACAAGAACTATGAAATGGTCAGTCTCTCCAAAGAATCCTCTTATGACTCTAGCGTCTAGCAGGACCTCTCTCAAAAATCTTTCATCTACTGCCATATAGTCAGTCAAAGCCTTCTGATCTTTTCATCCATCATTCCTCATCCATGTATATCTGTGGATCATCTTGTGCTGAAAAAAGGTGTTTGCAATGAATAAACCTCTCTCTACACAAATATCCACAAGATAACTTCCAATCTCATTTGATCCAGGCTCTCCCCATTTACCAATTTCATTACATCTCATTTTCACATTCACATCACCCAGTACGACCATGATTCTCTCATTCTCAAAGCCACTCATACAATCATTCACATTTCTCCAGAAATGCTTCACCTCATCCTTGCAACTTACAGTCTTTATATTCACAGGTGCATATACACATACCCATGCATACTTCTCAACCCCAATCTTTCCTTTCACCCACACTGTTCTTGATCTTTTCCACCCATGCTCTGTAACACCCTTCCATGCTCGTTGTGATTGCAGAATTGCACATCTTTCTTTTCTTCTTCCCCAATAATTTTCACTCATTCCCGTCCAAACCACACCTCCTTCCATGCCCTCCCATAACTTGCATTCATCATTTCCATTTTCATTCCACACAACCTGCCCAAGGATATGGGTTTCCACACTAAAACTTTTCAGTCTCTCCACAGTCTCCCTCCTTTTACTCTCAACAGTCATTCCATTCACATTCAGTGCCATCACCGTCAGTTGCTTGTCCCTTTTGATCCTCGGCATAACTGGTAGACTTCAGTGCCGCTTCTTAGCCTTTTGTGCCTCACCATTGACAGGTCACTGGCAAAGGGCATCTCCAGCACAGTGTTTCCAGGTTTTTTGGTATTTCCGATGGAAATACCTGGAAATATAGAAAAGTTGAATGAAACAAAAATATGTGAATGTCGAGTGAAGAAACTAGGTTGCTTATTTAATGCATGCTAGGAAAAGTAAGGAATTTACATGGAGTGTTCACTGAAACATTCAAAAGAAAACTTTATGATTTAAAACAATATCAGTTGAGCTCCAAATAGATGACACTGTAGGCAGAATAGCCATGGAAGAAGACAAGATTATAGAACAAGTTAGATTTATGATGAGTGGTGGGGTGGTTGACAAAAGAAATATCATCCAACAAACAAAATGTGCAGTGAGTGATATGTGTAAGCCCTCCTCCATGGAAAAGTCTCTTCATTAATAATTGTAAGTAGGTACCTCTGACAGACTCCAAACCTGCTCCTCTTTCCAAAACCCTTGCACTCATCTCCTACACCACCCAATCCATACACTAATTTAACAGCCATGGTGACATTACTCGTCCGTGCTGTAGACCCACTTTCACACAGAACCACACACCTCCCTCTCTTCCTGTTTGCACACATGCTCTACTCATCATATACTCACATAAATAAAGAGGATCTTTGCCACCATCCAGGGCACATAGCATACCTTGCCACACCCTCGTGCACCCTTCCTCATCAGTATAGGTGAAAGCATACTTTTTCAATAAAGTATAAAGATATTCTGTAAAGGATATTTTTTTTGTGTGTGTTTGTTTGTGCATAGGGCAACTAACTTTTCAAAAAGATTGTGCAATGAAAGGATAAGAATTCTTTCCTCTGCAGTCAAACCTCAAAAATCTGAAATTCAGTTCTAAATTCTTTATAGCTTAAGAAACTTTACCATTTCAGATTTAAAGCATACACTCTTACTATCTTGCAAAAAGCTGAAATATTACAAACAGTAAACAAGGGTGTTTTAGCATACAAACTTGCTGAACAGCATGGTGTTGGAAATTCAGTAATTTATATCAAGAGGAAGTATATCAAGGTCTTGAAAGTCTGTACAAGCCATGAAACAAGCAAAGGCATGAGCAGGTGTAAATCCTTAATCAAAGGAAAGTTAGTAGAGCCTGAGGATATGTTGAATGGCTAAAGCAATGCAGAAATGAAAGGGTACATATTTTTAGCTCCCTTTTGCATTGAGCCAGGCAGTTTCACCACTCAGAAAAGGTACATAATTATCAGGAATCCACACCTTGCTTGGGTCCACAGTTCTATTTTTTTGAACTTTGCCAGTAAATTGAAGCTCTTTTAATGCTGTCATCTCATGCATTTACAGCAGCCAGTGAATGTGAGAATTTTCTGTTCGATAGGAACTTTGTTCAGCTTAATAGTAGAAGGAATAGGATAAGAAATATACAGCCATCATTACAGATGTATGTGCATGCCACTTTTTTTTAAGTAAGAATTAATTCAGTATCAGTAGAAAATGAAAGGAATCATCTCTTCATGCACAGTGATTGACTTTTTGTTCATGTCATGCATAATCATTTAATGTGCAACTTCATTGAAATCATACATCAAATTTGCTTGTGCTCCATGTTATTCCACTATTTTGCTGGGGTTAAACCTGTCTTATAACCAAAACGTATTTATAAATTTAGTTTTAAGGCTTTAAATGTTACATTCATCATCTGCAGTAGAGGATTTCATCCTTATAATGTTTTTGCTCGTTTTGTTTAAAAAGCTGTCTGCCATTTGGTAACCTTTCCTTCCATAGGACATGATTGAGATCAGTTAAGTTCCATGATAAGATTTTTCATCTTGATTAGTCATTAGTGATTTGACAGTATTATTGTTATGTCAGTTGGATAGGTGCATAAGTCTGTATATATGAGGATTATTTTCCTTTTTTTCCTTTTGTCAGTCATATATTTTGTTTTGCTTAGTGTTCCCTCATAATACATAGATTACAGAGATGAATTCAGATAAATAAAGTAGATTTCTTTTTGTGTTACAGGTGGCAGCATACATTCCTCAACTGGCTAGATTTAATCCTGACTACTGGGGTGTCTCAGTGTGCTCTGTAGATGGGCAGCGATATGATATTGGTGACACAAATGTCAATTTCACCATACAGTCTTGCAGGTTTGTTGTTATTAGGTGTTATTACATAGAACTTTCATTAAATTTATTATTGCATTCCCACATATTTAAGTACAGGAATAGGGCATGCATGAAACAGATTGATGATTCCATTCCTTTGTGATTGTTTCATTTGTTTTTTGTTGAAAAAAAGTGTAAGGGGGAATACTGAAGAATCCATCTCATTCTCCTTCTTTAAGTATGGTGCTGTTCAGCTGGGTAATCTTCATATCATTTCTGAACATTATGGTCACTGCATATTTCCATATTCATTTATGCCAATTAACAACACACATTAAAGAACCACACAAACCAGAGCACTCAGAACAATCACCAGCTGCCTATTGACCACAAACATTGAAAACCTGCAGGTTGAAACTAGAATACTTCTGGTACATTCCCATCTCAGTACACAAACATCATGCACAACATAACAGAGAGAATATATAAATTTAAGAAATTGTATGATAGTACAGAATGTTTAAGAGTGTAAAACTCCTCCCTCTGCAGTGCAAATTCTTAATTACTTAGAAGATACCAAGCAAGGCAGGAGGATGGAGCAGCCCTGCCAGCATTGCAGAGAGGGCAGGATTATTAGATGGTAATATCAGACTTAAGCAATGTATTCAAATGTTGATGAAGTAACAGTTAATAGTAAAGAGCTGGAAGACAAGAATCATGTAAGGAAAAATGCTCCTAATATTTTGGAGTCATGGAAAAAAGCTTACAAAGGAAATAAGAGGTAGGTAGTTATTGATATGAAGCCAACGACCAGGGAGGTATATTACCAGTACTACCTGCTTGGGTGTCATGAGCCAACACTCCAGTGGTTGTCAAGTTGCACTCCTGTGACTCAGGTAGCTGTCTTATCTTTCTGTCTCACCCACATGTAGACTATTGGCCTTCTGTCCACAAACATCCAAACTCTCCTTGACAACATTTAAATCACCCAGCTCATTCTTTGCAAATATAGATTTTCATGTGGTGAGCACTATGTGCTTGCCCTGCCTTTTGGCAAAATGGTAGGAGCAATAAATATAAGTAGTTGGAAGGAGCATTAGGTAGAAACACTAGGTAGAAGTAATGGGTGGGAACATTATTCAGGAGCAGTAGGTAGGATTAGTCAGACTTGCCCTCCCCCACTGGCCTGTTAAGGATGAGGCACAAAAAGCTAAGAAGCGACGCTGGAGTTTACTAGTTATGGAGACTTTATTGCCATTGCAACTCCTTTGAGGGAGTTCAAGAAGGGGTCAGGTGTCAGAGATATTGATAGATAGATAGAAGGAGATAAGATGTCACCTGTTCTGCCCATACGCGATACATAGGGAGGTAGGGAGAAGGCAAAGCAGGGGTAGGGTTTTCCCTCTTTATGAAAGATAGCCTCGGGTTTCAAGAAATAGTGGAGAACAGCCCATTGAAACAGTACTTAATAGGAAGAGTAACTGATGGTAAGAAGTGCTTAGTGGTGTAACTAGTATATAAAACTCCAAAGAATTGCAACAATCCTGAACAAGAGTACAGTAATAATGAAGGAACATTCAGGATGATATATGAAGCAATAAAACATCCTCCTCATAGATGGTAGAGCATATTTTGAAAAATTTATGTAGCTTAGTGGCCCAGATTAGCAAGAACTTAATGATGGATAAGTTTCTTTAATGTCCTTATGCCTGGTACTTGCATGTGAGATAAGCTGATTTTTTGAAAAAAATCTTGTTATTGTTATTGTTTGTTTTTCTCTTTTCTCTTTTTGAAGTACATTTTTGTGACAGTAGCATTTGCATGTAATGCCCTCCTACAATTGTGGCTGGAATAACACTAATTCTCTTGGCTACACTGTGATAACCACCTCCCAGAAGGATCCAGTAGATACCCACAAGAAGTGTGCCAGTCTCTCCAGGTAGGTCATTGCCAAGAAAACAAAGGAGTAACCCCAGGAGACTGCTCTAGCCATTCTTTGCCAGAGGATGAACAGCTAGCAGCATGAGAAGTTCATACACTCTTCAATACAACTTGTGCTAATGCCAAGCACAGCTGGAGCTTCTGAGCCTTCAAATATGTGTGTCATATCCTGAAAAACAGTCTGGATCAAGGGGAGAATTGAATGAAAACTCAACTCATGGTGCAAAGACCTTCAAAAGAGTATCACCAACATACAGCACCAAGATGCTGTGTGAGGAATCCAATAGTGCTAGATGTGTAGGGGGAAGGCAAATGGCAGCACTGATCACATCATTGCTAACAGGGTGCTGTCTACATCAAGTGCATAGAGAAGGTGGTACCTGTCGACAGTTTGCTAGAACTACAAGAGCTTGAGGATTCAGCTCTTGTGGAAGTACAGGCTGCCATCAGCTCAGATGTTCGCAAGTATGCTGGGATGGCCATTGAGACCCAGAAACTAGAGAACCAGAACATGGATGTAGCATTTACCAACAAAGGAGTGGGTGCTTTCCAGAAGAACAGAACCACAGACCATCTCTTAGTCACTCATTTTAACCATAGGTTGTAGCTGGCATTCTTTGACTTACATAAGGAGGAACTGTACCTGGTCAGGTTCAACTGATCCCTCTGTATAATTGATGCAGAGTGCTGTTATATAAGTTTGTTTTACATATTAAGATATTTAAGGTATTATAACAACACATAATGTTTGTTCAACCCTATTATAGTGCCCTGCTAAATGCATGTGTATGGACAGTGTCGGGTTGTTCCTTTAGATGATGATGAGCTTGATGAAACCCTAGCATACTGTGAGTCAAGCTGTGAGGATGATATTGACTATCCCGAATCTGATGGCAGCAAATATATGTCCGAGTCTGTTTTGCAGGCTTCAGGTCACTTTGCCAGATGTGAATAGATATTTCTGGGCTGACAAGCAACACTCTACAGTATGACTTTCCCCTGCTGCCTCTTCTTCCTAGCCAGGACCAAGTGGTGCACAGCAGTTGCAAATGACGCAGCCATCTACTCTTCCCCACACCATCACTGCTACATAACCTACTGCACCCATTGCAACTCCTGCAAGCATATAACATTGGTATAATACTAGAAAGATCATATTATTGCATATGTCCAGTATGTAGTATAATAGTACACTACGTGAGTACATGTTTTTTTTTTTTTTTCGTAAAATGGCTTGCAGTGAAACCATACATGCTAGCAAAAACCTAAAAACACTTAACGTACCTAAACACTTATACAAACCAATATAATACTGAAGAGATGCAAAAAATTAAAAGAAATGGAAAGCTATATAGTGAGTTAATGATTTTGTAAAAAGTTTTTGATAATCTATTTTTTCAATTTATCAGCCTTATTATTATTCATATTCAGTTTTTTACTTCACCAATGTAAAGCTTAGAAATGTCCAATCTTTTGTTACTTAACACTTATTGTACTTACCTGGTTTTTGTTGGTGAAAACATGAATTTATTGAACTGAAAACTAAACTAACTTCACATCATCAAAAATATTATTTTTTTTAGTTTTCTGTAGCTTTATGTGAAAGAGCAACCAGTTTCGCATAGAATGTAGTTAGTTTTAATGAATAAAAATGAATTGGTCGCTGAAAAATCTATCCTAAGAAAAAGTACACTGCGGCTCAAGTGTGCCAGAAGGTCACAACTAACCCCAGGCGTGGAAGGGGTTAATGTTATTAGTAAGCTGGTGTGCAAGGGTGTCAGTAATTCCATGCCTGATAGTAGGATGTCAGTTAGTCATAATTTGCTTACTAGCATCTCAGAGGGTATTTCCATTCCTTAGCCCATATTTTTACCTGCTCACTTGGTCATTAACCGTCACATTGCCAAAGCATTCAGTACAACATTTTTGCCTCACAAGCTGTACTAGAAAACCCAGATTAATACAAGGATGTATTAGATATGCTTAACTTGGACAGTTTAGAGAGAAGTGACAGTGGATCAGGTTGATGTAATTTTCATAAAGTTGTGGAAGAATAAAGGCAGTAGGAAGAAGAGCATGATATTGCTGGCTATGAGGATCAATACGATTCCACTCCCATCGTTGGGAGGGGAATTGTTGGCAGAACAAAGCAGCAGCATGGTGCTGTGTTGCACTGACCACCTGCCTATTGGGCATGGATGGATGTTGCCTACTTCACTCCAACACAGTTTGTTTCTGATAGAAGTAATACCGGAATAAAAGGTGCTTGCTCTGTCACAGATAATTCTGAGGAGATGGATTTTTGTAGAGTATTTTGATGGTGATTTAATGGACGCAATAGTGACTGAAACAAATTGCTGTAATGGCTTCATGAAAAAAATCGTCCAACTTCTCCAAGTAGTAGGCTGCCCAAGGTCACTAACATGACACGGGATGAAATAAATGATTTTTGTGCTTAATGATGATGATAACCCGTAATAAGAAAGATGAAATAATGAATATTGGAGATGTTTGTGCTGAAGTTCATAATGAAAATAATGCCCCAAGATTGTTTTCTAAAACTTCTTAGGCTCCTTCATTTTACTGACAACAGGAAGCTTGCTGTTAAAGACAAACAGCAGAAAATTTGAACATTGCTCTATGATTTCCATTGGAAATTCAAAGAGCAGTTTATGCCATTATAAGATCTAAGCATTGATGAGTCTCTCATGTGTGGAAAAGTAGGCTGGAATTCAAACAGTACCTTCCTTCAAAACACCATCATTTTGGTGTAAAATTTATGTTTTTTGATTTAGAAAGTGACTACATACATGATTTTATATATATAGTGGAAAAGTGACTGAAGTCAATGGTGTTGAGGAATTAGGTGTCTCAGGATTGTAGTTGAAGAGTATGTCAGAGGTCATTTGGGCAGAGGTCATATATCATGTGTGGGTAATTGGTATACTAGCCCAATACTGTTCCTGTATTTAAATGAACAGAATACTGATGCATGTAGTACAGTTTGGGCAAAGCAAAAGTGCATGCCTTCACTGCCCAGTATTGTGAGAGTTGAAGTAGTCTCATGTCAGTGTAACAACACTTTAGGTGTGCAATGGCATGATAATCACATTGTTTACATGCTTTCCATTGCCCATAAGATGGTAGACAGAGAAAAGCATGGTAGCAAGAAAGAAACCAGCATGCATTGTGGAGTACAATCAGAAAATGATGATTGTTGATGATGTCATATGTTTATGAGCTGTGTTGAGTATGTGAGAAAGAGCACAAGGTGGTATATCATACTGCTCTTTCACTTATTAGACATGTTAGTCTGAAGAACTTCAGTATTTACATGGTGAAGACTGGACAGAAGCCAAAATTGGAGGACTTCAGTTAAGCATTCTATCATCAGCAGGTTGACAGTTTCATCATGATTAGTGATAAACCAACTCATCATATTGATAGATGTCAAGTACATATGGTAGAAAGCACTCTCTTTGCTCTAACCCATCCATGACAGGTGAGGAAGGAGTTTGGCATAAGTGTTGTTTTTGTATGAACACCAGTCATAGGAAGAGGAGAGTGTAGAAAACACACATGTATAGTTAGTGTAATGTGCCTCTATGCATACACCCGTGTACGAAAACATAAAAAAGCAATTACTGAAAATAGAAAAGAGTATAGTGTTTAGATATGTAAAGTGATATATAATTCTTTCTTTCTTCTGTACTTGTTTGCAGTTTCCCGCATGAGCGGGGTTAGTGCCAGGAACAGACAATTAAGGGCGTCTTTTGCTCATATCCATTCTCTAGCTTTTATGTGTAATGCACCAAAATCACAACCTCCTATCCACAGCCAGGCCCCACAGATGTTACTTTGGTTTTCTCCATCTGCTACATATGCTCTGTTCAGTCCATAGACAGCATGTTGCCCCCTGTTTACTACATTGCTCTGTTTCACTCTATCCCTTGCTCACCTTTTACCTTCCATCTCCAAATTGGTCTCTCCTTTTCTCCATGACCCTTCCATTTGTGACATATATATCCTCTTTGTCAGCCTCTCCTTGTTCATCTTCTCCATATGTCCCAACCATTTCAGCGTACCCTCTTTAACTGTCTCAACCACGCTTCTTATTACCACACCTCTCTCTTACTTTTTATTACTTATTCAATGAAACCAGCTCACACCACATATTGTCCTCAAATATATGTTCATATATGATAAATACCTAGATGTCAATCATTTATAATAGGAGAAATAGCTTTATTTTGCAAAGACTTTGCCTATTCTTATGAATTTAAGGAAGCTATGACATTGGTGTAGTAAAGTAAGTGCATATATATTGTGTCATATGGCGAGGGATACATCATTGGCTGTGGCGAAGGCCCTGACTTTCCTGAAAAATATTCATCTGTGATCCTCATCATGCACGTGAGTACAGATCTACCATATTGTCCTATTTATTATGTGCATTAGAAAAAATTATCTTTCATATGGCATGGAAAAATGAAAAATAGATTCTTTTTTATTTTTTGAAAAGTCCTGCAGTGGATGCATTTAATATACAGGGCTGCTGCAGTCATTGGGTTAACAAAATACAAAAAGGTCTTGACCCTTATAAAGCTAATGGTCCTGATCAAATGTAACCATATGTGGTGAAGACATGTGAAGATATGTTCCATAAACTTGTTGAAATACTGTTCAAGATGGCACAGGGGAGAGGCAGAGTGCCAAGAGAGTGGAAAAGGGCAAATTTCATATCTGTCTATAAGAAAGGTGACCAGGAACAGGCACTGAACTATAGGTTAGTGTAATTGACGAGTGTGGTCTGAAAAGTTCTGGAAAAGATATTCAGAAAGTAAGTGGATGACTTTCTACAGGATAGTTGTTATTAAGTGAGAAACTGCACAGTTTTAGGGAAAGGAGGTTATGTGTAACAAACTTCTTAGATTTCTATAAGAGAGTGAGCTTTGTCTTAAACAGGAGGGAAGGTTAAATGTCTTGTTTATACTTTGACTGCCACAGAGCTTTAGTCACTGCACTACATGGAAGGCTCATTAAAAAGCTGGACCACCAGGCAGGAATAAAGGGGACACTCCTTCAGCAGATAGATTGTCTAAGTGGAAGGAAACAAAGGATACACATCAGATGAACCTTCTCTAGACAGGTTAAGGTTATCAGCAGTGCCACAAGATTCTATTTTGGGACCATTACTCTTCCTGATACATGTAAATGACATGCCAGAAGGTATGGACTCTTCTCTGAATATGCTTGCAAATGAAGCAAAGGCTATGAGGGATGTGAAAAGCATGAAGGTTTGCACTACTTCACAAGGGGACCTTGACTGTATCCAAAGTTGGTCTGAAAAATGGATATTGAAGTTCATCCCAAGTAAATGTAAAGTAATGAGGATGGATCTCGGTAAAAGAATGCCTCATTATGATTACCACCTTGCAAGAAAAACTGCATCAAACCCTTTCTCCAGATCTATGAATGCCAAATGCAAATCCTTGTTTCTGTAAGTACTTCTGACACATTCTTCAAAGCATGCACCTGACTTGCACTTCTCTTGAATCTGATGTTCTGTACATGCCACCAATCTCTGAAGCACTACACTCCCATGAAACTCACAAGGTACACTCAACAAACTTATACCTCAGTAATTCAGACATTCATTTTTGTCCCCCCTGCTTTTATACAGTAGCACCATACAGGCATTCCACCAGTCCTCAGGTACCTCACCATGAACCATACATTCACTGAAAATTCTAACAAACCAATCAACAGCACAGTCATCACCTTTCTTAAGAAATTCAGGTGCAGTCTCATCCACTCCAGGTATTTTGCCACTCTCCGTCCCCCTTGAGAGTGGGTGATGTGTCAATTGAGGGTATAACTGGAGGCATGGAATACCCACTGTGAATGAAAATGGTGAATAGCTAATGGAGTTGTTTGCTGAAAAAGGTTTGGTGATAGGGAATACCTGGTCTTAAAAGAGGGACATACACAAGTATTTGTGGGTGACTGGGATAGATGGTAAGTGGCAATATATTATGGACCAAATGATATACATGCAAAAGGATGTAAGTATGCTGAGAGAGGTAGCAGGTGGGATGTCTGATCACCACTTACTGGAGAAGAGGTTGAGAATATTCAGAGGCTTTGAGAAAAGAGGAAATTTTATGGGTTGGAAGAGAGTGGTAAAAGTGAGTTAGCTTGGAAAAGATGGTTATTTGAAGAAATACCAGAGGGATTGATTGAAGAATGGCATAAGGTGAGAGTAAACAAAACTGGGAGGCAATGAGGAGTGGAAGGTATTTAGGGAAGCAGTAATTGCATGTGCAAGAAAAGTGTGTGGCATGCTGAAAGTGAGAGGTGAGTGAGCATTTGAGAAAAGGTAGTGAGCAATGGGATGACGAAATTAAATTGCTAGTGAGAAAGAAATGAGATGTGTATGGGTATTACCTTTAGGGAAGGAATATGAGTGAATGGGAGATGAACAAAAGAAAGTGGCAGAAAGTCAAGAGGAAGGCTTAGTGGCTGAAAAGTAGGGCAAGTTAGAGTTGGCATGAGCAGGTATTTGCCAACTTCAGGGAGATTAAGACAGTATTTTGGAAGGAGTACATGGAAAGGACAGACAACATAAGACCTGATGGCCCATAACAAGATTATCTGTTATAATTTCCAAAAGAATAACGGTAGAAACAGAATAACAAAGAAGGATGCACTTCTTCACCCACCTTTCCCTGTGGTTCAACTGCTGGCAGGAAAACATTGAGAAAGAACATATCATAAAGTGTAAGAGGAAGATATGCTATTTATATCACGTTAGAAATACTGTAGCACCAAATCCAAATGAGATGCTGTCATAGCCTCTACATTTGACTTCCAGGTAGCTTGCATATGTGGCTATCTGAGTAGAATTTCCCAGATCTTACAATAATTTATGTATCTACTTTATCATAATTTTGCAAACATGATTATTTTTGGAAGTTGGTTATATATAATAGGAGTCATCCCAAATGTCCAGAAGGGCTATATGTGCAGAGAGAATATATGGCCTTAGAATTATCTTGAGATCCTGAAGGAGATAAAGGGTTTCAAGCTTATTCACATGGAGATGAGAACCTGAAAGTTAATGGCCTTAATGACCCTGGCAGTTGATAGGCCTATAACCCAACTTAGCAACCAGTCAATCAAGTATCCAAAGACACCTGCTGCTTACCCTGACAAGCTAGTTTCAGCCTAATTATAATTTTTGCATAGAGGCCCAGTCCTTAGTCTGGTAAGGGTGAATGTTACTCATTTAAGTATGATGATTGGTATATGTGATGTACTTACAGTCAGATGTGTATAATAAGCAGTGAAAAATACAGTGCTCTGGTTAAATGGCTATACAGATTCATGTAATATATATGTGACATTTTTATAATTATCTTGATGAAAATTTCTTACTTGTAATTGCATTTAATACTTATACATTGCAGATTATTTCACAGTAGGAATGGAATAGCAAGATGAGCGAATGCATCATAAGTAATTACTGAGCACGTCATAATGAGGGGAAACAGTGATTGGACACAGGTACTCAGATGGGGGTTTTAGTTGGCCTACAGTCTGCAAGTGGATCACGCCGTGGAAGGAGTGATCCGTGGTGAGTAAGCCTTGCAGCAGCAGACCTCATGGTAATACACTGCAAGAGGACAAGTGAGTCTTAGATGCTGCATGTGACTGGGCTGTGATGTCATCAGTACACCTAACAACAGATCTGCAGCTGCCATAGTGCCTTCTGAGCATTAAATTATGCTTGCGCAAGATCAGATTCCACTGCTATGTGCCACCATATAATGATAGGATGACACCAGGAAGAGGGAGGCTCAGCTGGAAATTGCTTTTTGGTGTCTTGTCATTGGTGCCAATTACTGAAGAATGGGGATATTTTTTGGATGATAAGTCATTTTTGTCTGTAGAATCAGGAGCTACACAGTAATGGAGACATTTTAACACCGGGTATCTCAACATCATATATAAGAGTTCAATGTGAGTGGAAGGGGTCGGCACATTCATTTTGGGATGGATGTGGGCATACAGGCCAGGAGAATTTGTTGAGATCGGAAGATGAGTTACAGGTGACTAGTACATGAATATCATAACCTTTTTGCCATTTGTCTTTTTTATGCTAATTCATGCTACTGACACTTTAATGCTAGTGCAAGACATAAGTACCAACCAAATTAGCATGGTAGAAAAACACTGCTTCTGGTTGCACTACAAATTGGAGATCCTCAACTAGCCAATCACTGAGTGTGATATTAACTCAATAGAAAATATCTAGGCCATCATATGTTGAGAAAGGGTAGTGAGAGAAGAATGTAGCTACCTTGCCAATAAAAGAAAGGTTCAGGAGGTGTAGCTGACTACAAACTTGAGCATGACAGATGAAAATAACAGATCTTTCCACCAGTACGATATTTTCAAGAAACTGGAGCCCTACGAGCATAGAATATGAGATTACATCAAAGAATGAGGCCAGACAAGCTCATTTGGCTTCATCTGAGGGTTAAACCCTTCTGTTCATGGATAGGCTTCTGTGATGTGTGCACCTTACAGCAATACTAAGGAGCTTTCCCTAGCAACACCATCTGGTTGGTCCCTTCATTCTTTTGGGACTTGAACTCATTTCATAGAATAGCAAGAACAGAGTGACAGGAGAATAAAGAGGAAGGTAGGGAGCGAAAGTAAAGAAGGGATCGCACTCAGTGCTACTTGTCCTCACCCCTGGCCCAGCATGTCTTCTTCTGTATAGATTAGGTTGCCATTCAACATCTTTTGTTGTTTAAGATTGGTAATATGGCAACTGAAGGGAAGGATTTTGGTGGCATGGCATCATAACTAGGTGTGTTAGGGAATACATCTTAACAGGTGATTACAGCATGATTTTTAAGTAGATTTTTCACATTGCCCCTAAGGATACATTTTAGTTACTTTTTCTGTGTGCATTAAACATGACTGTAGGGAACATGGTGCCTGAAGACAAATGAGAGGTATAGCTTGAACATATACTTATCTAAAGCTTAAAGCCAATTTATTTTTTGAATTTTACATTCCTGTGTGTTTAGATAAATAATATTTTAGCAAAACAAATTTATATTTTGTTATTTTTAGATTTTTATGACTAATCTTGAAAGATTGAAGCATGGTTTTGTGATTTTGTTGAATTTATATTTGTAGTCAGATTATCTGGAGGATGGTGATGTACTTACTGATATGTTGACAATTAAAGATGTAATAAGAAGATTCATGTTTAGTATTGCCTGTCTGCCCTCAGAAGACATACTGGTACCACATCTAGACAAGAAAAAGAACCTCTTGGTATCTTCTACAGACAACATATCTGCTTCAGCTTAAGTTACACCTCACTTGTCTAGTCATCATCCATCAAAAGCAGATGTAGCAGAGCTGTAAACCATATAACACAAAGCATTTGGAACTCACTGGCTTCCTAGCATCCATAAGCACTTCATACTTACATTATAAAACAAAGATTCTCTCGATACAGTCGCTCACATTCATTCCCTAGCTGTCATGTGTAATGCGCCAAGACCATAGCCCCCAATTCACAACTAGGTATCACAGACCTTTTCACCTGGCTGCCTCTCATACCCTGGTTCATCAGTCCAATTTTCTCTATCCTGTACATGACCCACCTACACAGTACAACACTACTTTAAACCCACTTACTTTGCTACCACATTGCACACAAACCTCACGCTACAATTCCTGGATGGCTTCAAACATCCACTTCCTCCCATACAGTGTTAGAGGCAACAGATAGAAACAAAGTATTCGATGCTCTCCCTTGGGACATCTTGACACAAAAGGTATTACCTTCCACAAGTGACAGAAATTGGTTATCCAACTTTATAGCTGGCTGCCAAGCCAGAACCTTTCACAAAGACTACACCTCTTAAACCCTTGTGCTCTTACAATAGATTTCCCCGAAGGAGTAGACCTTTCTTCGACCTGCTTTATTCTTTTTGTACATGACCTTCCATAGTATGATAAAAGTCCTCTCATATCCTGATGATGCCATAGTCACTTCATGGTAATGTATTGTGTTGCATATTCGCTTTGGCAAACATGCAAAACTACATTACTTAACTGGAATACTGACACACCAAAAGCACAATTCTGACATCTCCCTTTTACCCCTGACAGACATGAATGTAATCTGCATCTTTCAACCATCCTCAGCAGTTAACCATTTCCACTCAGCGAAACTCATACCATAGTGAACATCGCATGTGACATACATGTAACATTCTCTTCCCACACCACAAACATCAACACAAAGTCCATAACCAATCTTAGTGCCCTCAGAATACTTACTGATATGTACCAGATTCAGACAAGAAAGTGAATTCCTTTACAAACAATTCATCAATCTACCTTGAACTGTGCTTCATCTGCCAGGTCATGTACCCTGTCAAAAGCAGCTTTAAGAAAGCTGTAAAAACACTCAGCACTCAGGACAGTCACCAACTACATAGCAACCACATACATTCATCACATGCATTACAAGACAAAAATAATTTTAGTGCAATCTTACCTCTAAACACTTGGCATTCAGTTCTTTTGCATCTAAACTACTCCATAACCAATCACCAGTCTCTGAATAGAAATAAAAAACTGACCTCTGATTCATACTTAACAGGTTTAACTCACTTATCCCCCTTCCATCAGCAAACCCAATATATGACAGAATATATGCCCACCGAAATGTACCAACAAGCACTAAACAACTGCCCCCACACCCCACCCTCCCACCACCCAGTCTTAAACTCAACCTGACCTGACATACTCTCATCTGAAACTATGCTCTGGAGACAGAAATGAGTTACTCCTTCATGATTAGTTTTCTGGACACAACCCATTTCTTCAACATTATAAACACTATTTCAGCATATCACAAGACCCATTATGCCCAAGATGCAGCTTCTACACCGAAGACACTGAAAATTTATTCCTTGACTGCCCTGTACTCACCTGGCAAAGAGAGACATACAACATTGCCACAGCTGAAGACCTTTGGTCCTGCCCAGTGAAGATGGCCATCCTCCTGGGCACTGTGAGAGCCCTATAGAAGGAAGAGACAAGTGGGTGAGTTTAAAACAGCACCACTAGAGAACAAATGTTTGGAGATATGGGAAATTGTTAAAAAGCAAGCCCAGGAGTTAACACAATGAGAAGAGGAGTTAAAGAAACTCAGTACTTAATTCAGTGATCAATGAATTGTATCATGAGATGAGAGAAGAACTTAAGGATATGAAAAATATTGCTATTGGGTATGAACAAAAATTCAGTTTATTAGAGGGGATTCAGAAGACATTGCTAGAGGAAAGAAGGTTATTTCATTAAAAAGCAAATAAGGTCTGATGAGTATTTTCTCTATGTCCTAGAAGCTGTTCATTTAAAGGATAGGACTATAATGAGTACAGAATCTGTTGGCAAAAGTAGGCAGCAAGTGCAGAAGGAGGAATTTTGGGATCTAATCAGTTAGAGGAAAGGACTGAAATTAGTTTTTTATGTTGGAGGCTTCACTAACATCAAGGCTGAGCCTTAATTGAAGTATAGAAAGGATTAGGAAAGGGAAAGAGAAGAGACAAGGGAAAGCATATTTGAATTTGGGGGTGGGCAGTGAAAAACCTGTCTTTTGAAATGTGCCAGGTCATAGCTACTGGGAAAGACACTAAAAGATAGAGTTATCAGAATGGCCCACCCATGAGTTGCCAACTGCCACATAGTAATCATGTGATGCAGCAGCTTGATGAGTATTGCATGATCTACCTAGCAGTGCTAATGGTGGAGGCACATGAACATCCAGCTCTCGCGAGCAAAAACCAAAGTAGTACCTGTAGGAGGGAAAGTGAACCAAAATTAAGGCATAGGGTGAATGGGTCAAGCTTTGAAGTTAGCCTGAGAGAGTGTATAAGTTGGACCATTTTTGACTTAACTATGTTAAGCAAGGATGGAGCTAGAACCACCCCAGATGTGAGAGAAGTACTCTAGACAAGGACAGATCTTTTCTTTGTACAAACAGAGCAGCTGTTCAGAAGAAAAATTTCAGCATCTAAACAAGACTCCCAGTTTCACAGAGGCAGACATAGCTATTTCTGTAATGTGGGGTATCCAAAAAAGAGTGGATGTTACAGTAATACTAAGTATGTTCATTGAGTCAAGAGGTGGAAGTACAGAACCATCAAAGGAGAGAGGAAAGTTGCGAGGAATTTTGGGTAGAGAGAGGGGTATAAAACTGGGTCTTGGAGGCATTAGACTTAGACTTAGATTTCATATGCCCCACTGAGATATCCCATCCAAGTCAACGAGTTTATTGAGGAAGCTGTTTTAAGATGAGATGCAGATCGAGTCAGAGAAGAGTGAGAAGAATTGAAGGATGTTGGGGAATGTAGTGTTAAGTCTTCATTTCGTTATTTGTGGAAGAGAGGAAATTGTTGATAAAAAGGAGAAAAAGTGACAATGCTGTTGATGGAGAAAGGGGGGGAAGGCTGATCCATCAACAACCACAGAGATAGATTGGCCAGAGAGGGAGCAAAGTGAGGGAGGGAAGCCAAAAAAAGAGAGCTTAGAGATGACACCCCAATGCCAAACCCTGTCAAAAGCTTTGGATATGTCAAGGGCAACTACAGAGGATTCCCCAAAATCTTTCAGGGATGATGACCAGAATTTAGTAAGATAGGAAAGAATACCACCAGTGGATCTTGCCTAACAGAAGCCATACTGGTGATTAGAGAGAAGACTGTGAGATTCAAGATGTTGAATAATATTGGAGATGGGGAAGGATTCAAAGACTTTAGAAATGTTAAATGGCAACACAACAGGACGATAGTTGGACGGGTTGGAATTGTCACCCTTTTTAGTGTTGGGATGTACCAACACATGCTTCCAAGAAAAAGGAAAAGTTCTAGATTTTAAACAGGAATGAAACAGATGAACTAGCTTAGGTGTAAGTTCAGAGGCACACTCTTTCTGTGTATGGGGATGGATGCCATCAGGACCATAAGCCTTGCTTGTATGCAGAGAGAAGTGCTTTTCAGATAGTCCTAAAGGAAATTATGGGGAGGGGCATAGGATTAGTAAGAGGAGCATCAGTGGGTGAAGAAATGTTACAGTCATCCAAGGTAGAGTTAGAGGAGAAACAGGAACTGAAGAGAGTTGCTTTGTACCATCAGAATGGAAAAGTGAAGGAAAGGTAGAGAGACAGAAGTTCTTAGTGATGCCTTTAGTTAAAGACCAGTAAAAGTTATTGCACTTACTTTGAAATAAAGGAATGCTGTCTCAAGGATAACATACTTGCAATGATACAGGCAGTGATAAGTGCTGAATGGGAGTCACAGGAATGAGAGTTTTCCCAAGCCCGCTGTACCTAATCCCTTGCCTGAATGGCCTCAGAACAAGAATGGTTGAATCGTAGGTTGGAAGAAGAGGCCTTCTTTGAGGAATAGGGGATAAATGCTTCCATTTTAGCATCAATAGCCTTTGCTATGTGTCTGGCAGAGGCAGAGGCATCGCCATATAAGAGAGAGTAAGTTACCAAGGAAATCAGAAAAGAATTTTCAAAAGTTATTCCAGACAGCTTTGTTGAAGTGCCAATATTTATGTTTAGACAGGGCTACTGGAGGAGGAGGTGCCATTAGAATAGATACATGTATGAGGGTGTGATCAGATTAACCAGTTGGGGGCAAGATTGTGTGGTTTCTGCAGGTTAGACTAGAGGTGAAAAACAGATCCAGAATATTAGAAGAGTGATCGCAGTAGTCCGGAAAAGTGGGTAGGAAAACGCAGATGGAGCATTGTTGGCAGCTGGTCAACAGCTACAAAGCATGAAGACTGATGTAGAGGAACATAAATCCAAGGTTATTGAACAGAGGTTCACAGGAAATTTAGTGAAGCTGTAGAAAAAGTAATGTGCAGCGTTAGAGATGGAACAGTCAATGAAGTTTTTGGCATAATTGATAAAAGGTTAAGAAAAGTGCAGAGAACAAAGGACCAATACTTGTTGGCTAAAAGAGAGATATTTGAGAAAATCTAAGACAGAGATTAACAATTCACAACTGAGGGATGTAGCTCAAAAGTGGATGGCACAAAAATTAGGAAGGAAAGGAAAAGAGTGAAACATTGCTTTTTAGAAAAGATTACTTGAGGCTGTAAAATTGCCAGATGCTATTTTAGTGATAAAAGACAGGAGAAGAATTGTTGGTTATAATCAAGATGAAAGGAGCAACTAGTTATGTTTATGTTTGATGGAGTTAGCTAGCTGGAAGGCACTTAAGCAAGCTTAGAAACTTAAATACCAGTTGAAAGTCAGTGGAATATTCTTCAGGTGAGATAAATCAAAGGACAAGAGGAAGATTAACAAAGAATATAATCAGATGGCAGAAAACTGGAGATGCCAAATAAGTCAAGAGGATGGTGCAGCCCTGCTAGCACCAGAGAGAGGGCAGCAGTGTTGAGATATAGAAATGTCAGACTGAAAGTAACATATTCAAACGTTGATGGTATAATTCATGGTAAAGAGCTGGAATTCAAGGATCATATAAGGGAAAGTGCGCATTTCTTGAATTTCAAGAAATATTGGAGGATGACCCATTCAGAAAGGGCAGAATGGGAAGAGGAAGTGGTGAGGAAGTGCATACAGAAGTCCCTTGCCAATTGCTGGTGTACCATTCCTGGAGGACCCTATGATCAGCAAAACCATGGTTGGCAAGGTACACAGAACCCATGGGAAATGGGGGCTGAGGAAGAGCAACCATTGAGATACGTACCCTAAGTTCTATAGTGAACACTTCAGGGTTAAAGATAAGCAATCTTTGCTTTAAAAACAACGTACTAAAACTGTAAAAGTACAAAGAAATGATGTACATAACTGTAAAGTATTAATATGGTGGCATTATGTCTCCGTATAACCCACACCTCGTTACTTCTTCAAAGCAGCCAGCTAGTTGAGCCACATGAAATGCTACCTTGACATTCTTCCTAGCAGCACTGCTAGGTTATGATACTTTTTTTTTTTCAAGGTTTCAGTCACAGAAAAAGTTCACATCAAGGTCTGGCCTTAATTGAGATACAGAGATGATTATAAAAGGGAAAAGAAGAGACAAAGGGAGGTATTTATGAATGTTAGAGGAAGTGGAAAACATGTCTTTTGAAATGTGTCTGGTCATAGTTATTGGGAAAGACATGAGATGACAAATGTGTGGTCTAGTTAGTGGTTGGGGCACACAAGCAGCCGGCTGTCAGGAGCTTTTGTGTAGAGTCCCAAAACTCTGAGGTGTAGGGAAAGAATTAGATATCAAAATAGCCCACATTTGAGCTTACAGACATTAATCATATGAAACAGCAGGCTGCTGAGTATTGAGGGGTCTAGCTAGTGGTGGGGGCTCACAAACAGCCCGCTCACAGGAGCAAAATCCAAGTAATACCTATAGAAGAGGGGAAGTGAACCATCACTGTAGCACAGGGCTAGCTGGTCAAGTTTTGAAGTGAGCCTGGGAGAGTTTATAATTCATACTGGTTTGATTCAATGCTGTCAAGTAAGGATGCAGAGTTAGAACAACCCTAGATGTGAGCGCAGTACTCCATGCAAGGACAGATCAATCCTTATATAAACAGAGCAACTATTCAGAAGAAAAGAAATTTCAATATGTAGACAGGACACCCAGTTTCTTAGAGGCAGGCTTAGCTATTTGCATAATGTGGGGTTTCCAAGATAGAGTGGATGTTACAGTAATACCAAGTATGTTCATTGAGTCAAGAGGTAGAACTACAGAAGTGTCAAATGAGAGTGGAAAATTGTGAGGAATTTTCTAAAATGAAATAGGTATAAACTGGGTATTGGGATCTTTAAACTTAAACAGATTTCATCTTTCCTACTGAGATATCCTTTCTAAGTTTGAATTTATTAAGGAAGTTATGTTGAGATGAGATACAGACATTGAGAGGAGCAGAGTTATAGGATATGGAGGAATGCAGTGTTGAGTTGTCAGTGTATGAGTGTAGTTGGTTATTTGTGGAAGAAACGCTGTTGTTGATGAAAAGGAGAAAAAAATGTAGGGGACGGAACAGAACCTTGAGGGATACTGGTGTTGATGGAGAAATGAAAAGCTGATCCATCAACAACCACAGAGATAAATTGGCCAGAGATGAAGCTAGATATGAAAGAGCAGGGAGAAAGAGAGGGAGGAGGAGGGGAGCCAAAAGAAGGGAGCTTAGAGATGAGACCCCAATGTCATACCCAGTCAATAGCTTTGGATAAGTCAAAGGCAACTATGTAGGATTCCTCAAAATCTTTCAGGGATGATGACTGGACACTAGTAAGATAGGAGAGAATATCATCAGTGGATCTTGCCATATGGATACCATACTGGTGATCAGAGAGAAAACTGTGAGATTCAAGATGCATAAGGATATGGGAGTTGAGGAAGGATTAGAAAAATTATGGATGATAGTTAGAGGGGTTAGAATGGTCACTTTTGTTAGGGATGGGATATACCAATTCATGCATCTAAGAAAGAAAAGTGTTGGTTTTTATACAGAAATGGAACAGATGAGTATACTCTTTCAGTACATTGTGATGAATGCCATCAGGACCATAACCCTTGCCTGTGTGCAAATAGGGAAGTGCTGCCTCTCCCTTGAAATAGTGATCTGCAGGTTTGGGCTACAAGAAGCCCATGGTGACAAGACACTCACTAAAGGCATGGATAAGATTTTGGCAGTGCCTTGGAGAAGCGTGTATACTCAGAACTTGATGCAACAGTTGGTAAAATTGTATACTTTATTCTAAATGTGTATGTGTGTATGTTCAAACCCATGGTTGGAAAAAGTGTGGTAGGCAAGGGACCTCTGCAGTGCAGGAGTGATATTCTGGGTGGTATGTGAAGCAGCAAGACACTCACTTCTCTGAGATGGTAAAGTATTGATGATGTAGGATAAGAATTATAAAGAGACAGATAGGAATTTGGATTCTCATGGTGATGGGGAGTCATGGAGACAAATTTGCAGCATGTACAGAAAGATTTTATATACCAACGTGTTTGTGATTTTCATCCCAGTGAATATTTTAAACCCACAAATGTCTGTCCATGTATTCACTACTCCTTTACTTTTCACAAAATAGTGAAATGTTCTATGTTTTCATCAGTGTTACAAAATAGTGAAATGTTCTATGTTTTCATCAGTGTTTCTTAGAGCATTTTTCATATGTATTCCAGAATTCATTGATGGTGAACTCTGCAAGTAACACAAACATTTCCTTGATTCAGCATGTAATCTTGCTAGAAAGTCGCTTTACAGTGTTCAGCCTCTTTAAAGAACCATTTGTGAACAAAAACTTTTTAGTATTACCTTATTATGAGAACTTGCTTCATGTTCCTGCTTTGTTAAAAACTTTTGATATAGATATAGTCTTCAGCAATGATAATAATATGGTAAGGGAAAGTCATAGAAATTCTGTAACTTCCCAGAAGGGTTATGTGCACAATATACCCCATAAAGAGTGATCAGTTTTATAATGGTCAAACTGGTAAGGTTCTTAACATGAAGGTTAAACAACATAGAAATAATGTTATGTATGGTCGAGATTCTAATTCAATGTTTGTCCACCTTGAAGACCTTGGTCATCAATTTGGCTGAAGCAGTGTTAAAGGTATCACATACAATAAATCAGTAATGGATAGAAATATTTTTGAATTGTCTCTTATATCAAACATTAAAGATGTTGGTTTATATAAGTTTATGAGTGAAAAATTGTATGTTTCCCAGCACATAGGTTGCCCTGAGTTTGTAACTTCAGAGAGGTGAGGTTGTCAAGGGTGACCTGAGCCCTAATCCCTTCACCTGTTTGTTAATCCATTTGCCTTATAGTTTTACATGCATCTTATGTATGCTCACTACTTGAGTAATTTTTAATGAGGGACAGAGTAAATAGGGTGTGAGTTTGAAAGGAGAAAATTTGGAGAAATTGAAGTGTTTTAGATACCTGGGAGTGGGCATGACAGCAAATGGAAGCAGAAGTGAGTCATAAGGTGGATGAGGGGGTGAAAGTACTGGGAGTGATGTAGAATGTGTGGAAAGAGAGCCCATTATCGTAGAGTGCAAAAATAGGGATGTTTGAAGGAATAGTAGTCCCAACAATATTGTCTGGATGCAAGGCATAGGCTATAGATAAGGCTTTGTAGAGGAGAGTGGATGTGTTGGAAATGAAATGTTTGAGGGTAATATGTGGTATGAGGTGGTTTGACTAAGTAAGTAATGAAAGGGTATGAGAGATGTGGGGTAATAAAAAGAGTGTGGTTGAGAGAACTGAAGAGGGTGTGCTGAAATGGTTTGGACATATGGAGAGAATGAGTTAGGAAAAGTTGACAAAGAGGATATGATTGCCAGAAGTGGAGGGAACAAGGAGACTGGGGAGACCAAATTAGAGATGGAAGGATGGAATAAAAAAGATTTTGAACAATCAGGGCCTCCACGGAATAGAGTGAATTGGAACAATACGGTATACTGGGGTCATTGTGTTGTCAATGGACTGAACTGGGGCGTGTGAAGTATCCAGGATAAACCATGGAAAGTTCTGTGGGGCCTGTTTTTGGATAGGGAGCTGTGGAATTGGTACATTTAACATGATAACTAGAGAATGGATGTTAGTGGATGCAGCCTTTCTTCATCAGTTCCTACCACTACCTCACTAACGCAAGAAACGACCATCAAGTGTGATATATACATGTATATATGTATATATTATTCCAGCAAGGTGGTGCCAGGAAACACATGAAAAAAGGCCACATTCACTCACACTCAGTCTCTAGCTGTCATCCAGACCTCACAGACCTTTCCATGGTTTACCCCAAATGTTTCACATGCCCTGGTTCAGTCCATTGGTAGCAGGTTGACCCCAGTATACCACATCATTCAATTTCACTCTATTCTGTGCATGCCTTTCAACCTCCTGCATGTTCAGGCCCCAATTGCTGAAAATATTTTTCACTGCATCCATCCACCTCCAATTTGGTCTTCTGCTTCTCCTTATTCCCTCCAGCTCTGACACATATATCCTCTTTGTCAACCTTTCCTCGTTCATTTGTTCCATATGTCCAAACCATTTTAACACACCCCCTTCTGCTTTCTCAACCACACATTTTATATTCCCATACATCTCTCTTACCCTTACATTACTTACTCGATCAAACTATCTCACACCACATATTGTCCTTAAGCATTTCATTTCCAACACATCCACCCTCCTATGCCACAATATGCTGCTTAGGTGTATGTCCAAAATTTATATAACTTCAAGAAATTTAGATTGGAATAGTAAATTTGGATTGGAATAGTTGGTGTCCCTGTCATATGATAGCAGGTCAACTGGCAACAAATGACCATGGGAGAAGTAGGGTGTTTGTTTCTTTGTGTATTTACCTATTTGTACAGTACAGGGACTGAATTTTACACTCATATGGCCCCATCTCTTGAATGTTCTTTACCATCAAGTGGAGTTTTTAAATCTTTATAAACTGGCATTTAATATTCCCTTGTTTAGTCTATTCTAAATGTTTACCACCCTCACACTAAGACGGTACTATGTTACATCCTCACTCACCAGCTTCATGCCCATCTTCTTGTAGTGGTCTCTAGATACATCCTTACTAACCAGCTTCTTATCATTGCCTCTGGTTACTCTGGCACTACAGCTCACAAAGAACTTTTCACTATGGACATCATCCAGAAAACTTTCAGAAAACTGAAGGCTTTAATCATGTTTCCATCTCACTTCGACTCCAAGTTGAACAAATTTATTGCCCTCTTCCTCTCATTATAGCTCAGCTCTTTCCACCTAGGAACCATCTTAGTTGCTCTTCACAGGACTTTTATAATCAGATCTTTGTGTTTCTTTAAGTGTAGTGACCACACAGCTCTTTTTCATCTCAGGTACCATATTTGTTGCTCTTCTCTGAACCCTCATATCTTTGTCCTTTAGACTTTGTAGGCATAATCCAGGTTCTGTCCTGCATATGGTTTGATTAGCTTACCAAATATTTTCCTGCCCTTATACTTGAATGCATTTCTATTACTTGCCTGTGGTTAGTTTGCCATTTTTTGCAATTCTGATGTGCATCTCTGGTGACAGATTAGTTACACCGTTGACCCCTGGATCTCTTTCACACTTAGATTCATACAGTTTGTCTCTTGCTTGGTAACAATTGTACCAAGGCCTTCTTTCACTGAGTCTCATCCTCATTATCTGGCACTTACATGGATTATAAGTCATTATCCATTTATTAAACCAACTTTGATGTATGTCAGATCCCCCTGTAAGCTAATGCAATTGTTGTCATTGTTTTTTTCTCTCATGGCTTTGCATGATTTGCTGACATACTTAAGTTAGAGCCCAGCCCACCTCAGTGATAAGTCATTTACTTACACCCGATATAGGGATGGGCCCAAAACCAAATCATGTAGCATGCCACATATGACCCACACCCCATTTTGAGAATATTCCTCTTACTTGCGTCCTTTGCTTCCTTCCTCAGAGGTAATCTTTGATTCATTGAAGAAGTCTAGCCCATGTTCTTGCTTGTAGATCTATCTCTTAATGAGCTTCCAGTGGGGTATGGTGTCTGAAGTCTTTTTGCAGTCTGGGAGCACAGTCTACCTATCCATCACTTTGATTATAGTTACAACTGAGCCCGTCATAGAAGTCAAGGAAACTCGCAATGCATGACTTGCTTTACCTGAATACATGATGTCTCCTTGTTAGGTTGTTTCTCCTTTGCAGTTATCTTTGCTAGTGTTTTACAGACAATTTTTTTTTAGTGAGACAGTCCTGTAGTTTAGATTTTTTTGAATGAGACCATCCTGTGGTTTAAATTTTTTCAGTGAAACTGTCCTGTAGATTAGTATGATTCCCTAATCACCTTTTCTTAATGGAGGCACAACATTTAACCTATTTCATATCTCTAGGACTACTCCTTCCTTTAGTGATCTTGCCACTACCTCTGTGCATGCCTTCAGTGCACATGGGGAGACTTCATCTGAACCAGGAGACTTGTATGAGTCATGTTGTTTCAGTAGCTCAAATATGTCATTTCTATCATTTTTTATGTCTTTTTAACTTCTTTCATCTCTCACCCTTCTAATTCTAGGGCTGAGACTTCCCCCATCCGAACGAGTAGATTAAGGTAAATGACGGGGTACTGGGTAGCGGCCGCCATTTTGTGACGGCCGCCATTTCGTGA
>JAYMFT010074886.1:0-14468 GCA_038088735.1 Panulirus argus
CTCATTTCAAGAGACATGTTTTTCACTTTCTCAAAAATTTGTAAATACTTTCCCAGTCTGTTTTTCCCCCTTTCTCAGTTCTCTCTATATTTCAGTTATGGCCCGGCCTTGATGTGGACTTTTGTCCGTGACTGGAGCCTTCAACATAGAGAAAGAAAGATAAAGTTTTAGGAATTCCGAAAGAAATATCAATAGGAAAACAACAAAGGTTTTTCTTCGCCTGCCTCTGGCTCATACCATCATTCTCTCTCCCCTTTGTCCGGCCTCGATAACTCCCAGTGCCTCCGAGACGACCCCTCGTGCTTCCTCGGCTCTTCACATCACGATCGGAACCCGCGCCTGGGTAGCTGCTGACCCCGAAGTCCCTAGGCCGCCAATGGGGTTCCCACATCTGGGCATTCGCTGTCCCCCCCGAGAGTCCTAAAAACCACTATAGGATCCCAGATGACCACTCACTTACTACCTTTAAGGTCTCCCTCCTGTTATAACAGAACATCTACAGACACTCGTTCTCCAAGATGTACACCTTTCCACACACTCGCCTCCTCCACCACACACAACTAAAACCCGCCATCTTCAGCATTCACACACGTACCCCGTATTCCCGAGCCACACGTTCTACCAAGTACCGCTCAGTTCCTGCCCTATCCAGTCTCTTAAGATCCATCCAGCGCACCCGTTTCCCCGCTCGCATATCTAGTCTTTCAGACCTCATACATGATTTCCATTTAGACACTCGATCCTCCATCCCCGGGTCAAGTCTCCCACCCACAGACTAATTTTCCAGTCACACTCCCAGGTCCACACCTACATACCTACTCCCCTAACCACATATCTGTTCCCTAAACATATACCTAGTGCTCTAACCACTCACTTAAGTACCTGTCCAGACATTCCGACCTCTATCTACATATCCAGGTTTCCACTCACATATCTTAAACCACTGGCCACATACTGTCCTCCAACACACTTCTTGGAGCCAGTATGACCCTTGCAACCCAGTATGACTCTTGCAACAAGTACCACATTCATTTCTGGAATAAAGAAATGTTTTTAGTTTCAAGTTCTGAGAAAAGATAAATGCCGGTATAGTACCGCAGTTCATATGAAACGTACTTCATAATTACGTACAGTAGAACCGGAAATAGTTGCATTTTTCATTACTTTTTAGATTAAAGTGTGCGTCATTTATATTTACATGTGAATACGAAAATTCCGTTAAACATGTGTTTGATGATGTGGGGATGGAAGTACCAGTTGTAACCAAACCAAAAGAGCTTGGTTGTTACATTAAAAGATGTTGGTTGTTACTTTGTTGTATTTATGATGACAACGATAGCTGATAACGCTGTTGCCGCTTTCAGTCCTCATGCATACATGACCATGTACAACAGCACGTGAAGAGAGCGTTCCATTATAAACTAACGAAATATTAGTCATATTCGTAACATACATGCCCTAGACTTGTTGTGGTTTGAAACATAACCAAACATTATCTTTCTCAGATCACTTTCAGTTTCAGTACTTTATTCCTTGATAGATGAATCGGAATCCTAGCACTTGTCACTAGGTACCCCTGTAAAATAATACCAGAAGCATCTGGCAAGTGTCGCGAGTACATATAGATATACAATTTTTCTCTAAAGTTTTATTTCGAGAAATTTAATCTTAGAAATCAATGTTTTTCAATTTACAGTACTTTCAGTGGAGTTTGGATATTCAGTTGATAAGACACACTCTGACTATCAAAAGTCATGTAGGGATGATCTTTCTTCAGCTTTATCTTCACTATTGTTTGTTTTAATATTCGCCTGTTCCATTCCTCCATCATCTCACGTTTATAGAACGACTTTCATGACTCGTTTTCCTTGTCTAGATGTTCCTTCACGACACAAGTGAGTACGGAACACTGTGTCGCTGTTCCTGCATATCTGTGTGTGTGTGTGTGTGTGTGTGTGTGTGTGTGTGTGGGTGTGTGTGTGTGTGTGTGTCTGGGTGCAGATGCCTTCATGCTAAGACAACTCCAAAGCAGAGACATAGTGCGTATATACAAGGGTAAGAGAGACGAGGCAACGCGAGTGTACAACTCGCTCCCCGTAACACACAAACAGTAATCACAACATATGAGGGGAGCCTCATTGGTAGCCCTGCAGAGGGAACGAAGTGATCAAATTCTGGTAAACGCAGTTGCGTCAATTTGCATATGAATTAGAGATTTTTTTTTTTGCATGTGCTTTAGCTCGGGGAGTGCTGAATGATAGGAACTGCTCACATATAACATATATGTTTTCGGGAAAAACAAATTTTACGACTGTTTTCATGTCGTGATTTTATTTTTCTTGAATAGCAAAAAAGGCAAGTCTTCGTATGATTTGCTGATTTGTGACTGAACTCGCACCAGAGGGTGATGTGTTGTTGAGATACGTCTGGAGATGATAGGAAGGAGGAAAAGAAGAAGAAGAAGAAGAAGAAGAAGAAGGAGAGGAAGAAAAAGGAGAAGGAGAAGAAGAAGAAGAAGAAGAAAGGAACGAGAAGAGAAGAAGTAGAAGAAGACGAGAGGAACAAAATTAAAAACAGAAGTAGAAGAAGAAGAAGAAGAAGAAGAAGAGAAGAAGAAGAAGAGAAGAGGATGAAGAATTTTAAAGATATGCCATTTTCTGCTTTTGCATCTGTGCGAAGGCCTTTGATGCACATTATTAGGGTTTTTCTCTGGCAGAGAAACAGCCGAAAGCGAGTTTTAGGTCCTTGGTATAGTTGAAGTAACTACGTCTTTCCCGAAATTCTTGCCTGCTTGTTTGTGTAACACATATGGGAGTGTCTTGGCCATTAAGACATACAACGCCTGGGCACAGTGCACCACTAAGGTTTCCCTCATATGCTGTGAACATTGTTTGCGTTTTACGAGGAGGGAGTTGGGGAGCTTTACACTCGTGTTGCCTCGTGTCTTACCCTTGTATATACGACTCATGTCTGTCGTGGGGTTATCGTCTCAACATGGAAGCATCTATAAACACACACACACGCACACACACACACATACACACACGCAGGAGCAACGACACAGTGCTCCGTAGTCACTTCTGTTGTGAAGGAACATGCAAATAAGAGAAAATCACATCATAAATGTAAGATGATCGAGAGATGGAACCGGCAAACAGTAAAACAAACAATAGAGATGATAAACTCTCATCGTAAATCCCCCACAATCAACACAATTTAATTCGTAATCCCCAGAGTTCGGTGTTACGACCTCTGAGTATGATACTACCCTCGAGGACGCCAGTACGACCCATGAAGGCGACGGCACGACCCCTGAGTACGACTTACGAGTCTCGAGCACGACAGTACGAGCATTTATTAAGCATGAGGTCACCACCTTTCCGTGCGCTGGTATGACCTTTGAGTATATGACCTTTAAGGGTCAGTTCAAAGCCCAGGTCAACTCATCCAAGGGTTACATCATCGTGTTCAATGGGTTACTAAGATTCAACTCCTAAAACAATTGCAGTTTTACCAAAGGTCCTCCTCACGAGCAGTACTCCGTTGAGCAGACAGCCCCAAGCACTGGAAATACGGATCTCCTAGCCAAATATGCAATTCCAGGTTACGCATTAAGCAGTTCCAGGGTACGCTTTATGCAGTTCCAGGGTACGCTTTGTTCAGTTCCAGGGTACGCTTTAAGCAGTTCCAGGGTACGCTTTATGCAGTTCCAGGGAACGCTTTAAGCAGTTCCAGGATACGCTTTACGTAATTCCAGGGTACCCTTTGTGCAATTGCAATACTGCCAGAAAAGCGATACAAACTTTCTGAGGCCAATTTGGTAAAGCTCTTCCATCTTAAGTTCCCAAGACCTGTGTCGCCCTGTTGAGTTCGCGTGAGGAAGATAAATTGGTACTAAGACTGTCTTAGACCCCCAGGTACCCTAGGATGACTAGAAACACATTCCTCGACCCTAAGGTCATACGACCAATGAAGGAATATCCTACTACCAGTTACTAGCAAGTATATAATCCAGCGGCCGTAACATACTACAACAGTGTGATAGAGACATACTTCTGTAGTGTCCAGACATACTTCTGCAGTCATATCTCAGAATAATTGCATTCTATATGAGTTACTTAAGAACTATTATGCAGCTGGAATACGTACTTAAGATTCTATACACTTAATTTGTATAATTATATCATTGATCATTAACTTTAGTCCACAGATTTGGTTCATATACGTGCATGGGGGTCGTAATGGAGACTGGCTGGTATAGCCTGAATTTAGACAACTAGATATAAACATGAAACATACACCAAGACTGTTGCTTTGTGTTTACCTTCCCATGTATGTCATTTGTCGACTTCTAAATGGGTTATCATTCAGCCAGACGCCGTAATACGCCGTCATGAATACCTGGTCGTCACTGAACCATTGAGCAAGAGGATACGACCCTTATGCGCGACGGTACGATCCTTACACAGGACAGGACGACCTTTTGAGCACGACTGTGGGGTATGACGTCACGACCCTTTAAGGACTAGTTAAAGATCCCGTAGTCGTACCATGTTCAAGGGTCGTATGGTCGTGTTGGAGGGTCGTAATTTCGCGTTCAAGGGTCCGATGGTCGTGCTGGAGGGTCGTAATTTCGTGTTCAAGGGTCCGATGTTCGTGCTGGAGGGTCGTAATTTCGTGTTCAAGGGTCCGATGGTCGTGCTGGAGGGTCGTAATTTCGTGTTCAAGGGTCCGATGGTCGTGCTGAAGGGTCGTAAACAAGGGGCTAACCCAAAGCCCTCGCCATATACGTCCGTCATACACAGCGAAAATCATCTAGTTATTAGTATGCATGTATTCTGTTGAATTTAATGGCCATCAACAGCTAATTGGTCATTAAGCCAAAGCGCGAACCATAAGCGTCATAAATAATCATAATTGCAATATGTTTGCATATTGACCATGATGAATCATTACGAACGGGATGTCTGTAATCAATTCAGGTTTAATGATTAACGCTAAATTACCTTTGATTACAGAGAGGCGTTGTAATGCAAATGAACAGAAATGTTTAAAGACATGTTAGTTATCTGATGAATAAGGATCTCCCATGTTCATATCACTGGTAATATTTTGCTATTGTACATTCGGTTTTCATTGCAAGCGAGCGTAAAGAAAACGGGGTATTTGAAATACATATGTCTTAATTTTCTTTTGCATCTGAAATCATGAAAATTGATGACATTTTGTGATCGTAATCACGAATTATAGAAAAATTATGATTTCTCTTGCTATTTAGTTTCCATGTCTTTCATGTGCTGAATAAGTGATTACTGAATACGAAATGTTGAGTGATTTTAATGAGAGCCACTTAGTTAATCATATACGCTCTTTTGCAATATGGACTGAAACCCTTCAGCTGTTCGCGAACCGACATTCATACCAGACCCAGTTTTACCCGAGTCCTGTAATCCAATCCTCCCTCGATCCTCAAGACAAAAGGATCAGAAGGAAGAAGAGGGATCATGGTCCGTAAAGGTGCAGACGCAGGTCGGTTATATCCCGTATACTTTTCAACTTTCAACCCAGTCCTGGAAACGGTTCGGAAAAATATCAAACACAAATTGATTTGATTATGAAAAAGATATTGAATATATGGTAAAAGGGAACAGCAGGTTTGGCTGAGATGAGACTCATCTGTCAGATCTGTTGGTGGAGGTTCACTCAGTTGCTGTTGTGGTCGGAGAAATAACGGTAATGATATCAAAAAAATAGATAATACAAAGAGGAAACAACGATCAGAGGTACACATCTTTCATGTCCTGATTTCAGGTTATGATTTCCTCCAAGAACCGACTTTATTCAGAGAAGTACCGCAAACCAACTTTTTCTCGATGGAAAGGAATACAAAACACAACAGCGCTAAGGAAAACGCAGTGTAAGCATACATTATGGGTGTCTTTTGTATAGCGAATTTTCACCACAGCTCGAGAGGGTTTAAAGATTAAGAAAATATGATAACATGGTACTGGTGTTGAACTCGCCTTCCATCTGCCATATACATGCATCTTCCTTTCAACTGTATAGTTCCGTCTTGAATATCTGTACGTATCCCGAGAGATAAGTGACTGCAAAACCATAAATGGGCAGAAATGGGTGAAAAGAAGCGAAAAGAAAAATAGAAGAGGAGTGATTAAGGACAAAAGATAATAGAATCAGTATCAGGAATTCTTGATGATTAAATCTCTCCAATAGCTCTTACGGTCTCAAAACTTTGGCGTGAACTACGTACGTTTTCGGTGTTTGGGTTACCAAGCCTCGGGCACTGACTACCGCTGAGTTGCTCTAGAGCACCTCAGTTGGGCTTGAGGATCTTCCTTTCTTCCCCATAACTTTCCTCACGACTTCCACACCCCTCACAACCCGCCAGACGGACACCCTCTCACTTCCTCCGGCTCCCACGTCCTGTCCTTCAAGTCATCAATCAAGGAAAAAATATTCATAGCCTCGTAACCAGCCACCTGGACGTGGATAGGAGCCCTCGGCGTGGAACGTCCAACCATCATCTTATTATCCAGACGAGTCTCGGCCTCATCCTGTGTACAGATCCCGGGATATCCTCATCATAATGCGAGAAAAAGACGAAGGGCGCAGGAAAAATGAGAACTAAAATGTGCACAGCTACTGATTACATTCTTCATAAATTCCAGAATTAATTCCGGGGCTATGAACAGATCCTCCCGACAGTGGGTCACAAACAGATGGGTCGCGAGTCCTCCCAAGCCTGTGTTTTCATGCTGATGAGCACCTGCGACCCTAGAGGCACGCGAAGAAGAATGATTCGTGTTCTGATTCTCCCACAAGACACGATACTGGATGGGCAATTGTATTCGATTCGGTATCCAAAGTTCGGCATCCATACTTCAGCATCCAAAGAGATCGGTATTCCTACTTCGGTATCCAAAATTCGGTCTTCATGATTGGCTACCTATAATTTGGCACCCGTATGAATATCGAAAATTTGTTGCCAGGAAGGTTATCAGATATCAAAATCACCCTAACGTGGAGAAAGACAAAAATGTTGAGTTTAAACATACACTTTAAACCCGGCCAAGTATTGAACGTTGGAGAGAACGCAGTTGTGTTGCGGTTAGTGTGCATTATAGCGAAAGTCGTATGCGACTCTATGAATATTGTAGAGAACGCCATCGTTATAGTCACTGAATACTCTTAAAGAACACCTGTAGATCAGGTCACTGAACATTACCAAGAAAACCTGCATTTCAGACACCGAATATTGTAGATAAAATTCACTGTTGCATTTCAGTCACTGGACATTGCAGAGGAAACTATAGTATGAGCTTTGTTAAGGATACTTGCTGTGTCCTTTACACCGTAGAGAACAATGTTGGATTTCCGTCAAATGAGCATTGTTAGGGACACTGTTGTATGAATAGTCAGTGAACACTGTAGAGAACACGGTTTTATTTCAGTCGCTGAATTCCAAAGAAAACACCACCACTACATTTAAGTCACTGAACACCGTTGTATTTCAGATACTGAGCATTGCAGAGAACATTGTTGTATTTCAGATACTGAACAGTTTAGAGAACATTGTTCTACTTCAGGCACTGAGAATTGTAACGAAGGCGGTAGAGAGCACATTGTTGCATATCATTAACCATTGCACGGGTAGTACAGTACATATGCCAAGGGCAAAGTCATTACAACACAAACGTAAAATGTAAAATACACTCAGTATAGCGTACATGATTTTGGCTCACATTAAGGTGTTGCTCACACTACTGTCTGGCTCACGCTACTGTTCGATTAAGACCACTGTGTAGCTCACACTGCTGTGTGGTTCACACTAGCATGCAGCTCACACTACCGTACGGCTCATATCATTGTGTCAATCACACTACTGGGTCCCTTACATTACTGTGTGTCTCACACTACCGTGTGGTTCATACTATTGTGTGACTCACTGTACAGTGTAGCCCACTCTGCTGTGTGGCTCACTCACACTCCTACATACTGAGATAATTAGGAGGGCATGCAGTATCAGGGACGGGACAGCTCATAAGTTTGGTAATTAACCGTAACAAACTAATCATGGGCACGCGACCCCGACTGAAGTCATTTGTCAACAGTTTGGATTAATTTTATCTTATTCCCAAGAAATTTTCAGTGAAAGAGCCACAAATGTATACTAGACCCAGCACGACATATATATATATATATATATATATATATATATATATATATATATATATATATATATATATATATATGGGTATTGTCTTTTGTCTCATTTCTCAAAGGTCACCCCCTGCTCTTCTCTCCTATATCGTAGACAGATTCACGGACCCTAACTTCTCTATGTAAGAATGTACCATTTCATGGTTAAAAGGAAAAGAAGAAAAAAAATGCCTATAATTAGAGAGAGAGAGAGAGAGAGAGAGAGAGAGAGAGAGAGAGAACACTTCAGAATGCATTGTAGCATTTTGATAAAGAAAACGGAACTCTTTTCTCTTCAGCCTTGCATCTTGTTCGAGGTTAAGTTCGATATATAACGGCTGTGGGTGCGCTTCCATATGGTCTCATTCGTCCAACATCTGTACTGCACAGGTCCTGGAAAACCCCCGGTAGAGATTTTGTACAGTTAGGGGGGGAGGCGTTGCCCTGAGCCTCGTCTGTCTGTCTGTACATGTGAGCGGTCGACATAGTGGGCACTTCGATGCTTGATAGGCTATATGGACTGAGAGAGGACAGTTGCTCACTCTTTGTTTAAACGTCTATAAACCGGTGGAGCGAAGTGCACACACACGTCAGCTAGGCTGTCCCCAAGCTAGCGGAAACCCTGGGAGTTAACTCGTTGCCAAAGACCTCAAACAGCGGCTTCCCAGACTCACTCTCTTGACTGTTGGTGGTGACATGTGGGAAACGGTTGACCCAGCCGTCCTAACGTCAACACAATAGTGTGTGTGTGTGTGTGTGTGTGTGTGGTGGATGAGGCAATGAACATTTTCCGCAAGGTGACACATACGGCGGGTTCTCCGTATTCTGCGTCTAGAGCCAGGTGATCAAAGGCTGTTGGAATATAGCAAAGTACGGCATATTTGTGGTACTGGTAAGGTTGTGTGTGTGTGTGATTGATATGGCAGACAGCCACGTCGTGGAGTTTGTGCGTCAGGTGTGATAAGCCTGCTCTACCACTGAGAGAGAGAGAGAGAGAGAGAGAGAGAGAGAGAGAGAGATTAGCCAAATGCCAGTGCTGGCTCGTAGCACTCACCACAGGAAACACTAGAATTACGAAGAACGAATCATGAGATTTTTCGTGTTTTCAAGTGACATGAGCGAGTGAAGTGGAGGGATCGTTTGTTTGTAAGCTGGAAGCGAGGAGCCAACGCGTGAGTGGGCCAGAAAGAAAAAAGAGCCGCCTGGATCAAAGGAGCGAAACGTGACAGTCACTGAAGTGCCGGTAGTAAACTACGTAACCTCCCCTCACCAACCCTACCGATACCCCAGCGGGTATTACCGATATCGTCGGAGAGTGAGAGGGGAAACGGGTGTTGGCTGTGACGAAAGAACCTACATTTGGGAAAGGCGTTTTCTTGCGTGCGGTGGAAGTACGTCGTCGGGGTAGATGTAGATAATTACCTACTTGTAGCTTACGGGGTGAGAGTTTTATGCTCGTTGGGTCACATCATTTGATTTAGATATTTTTGCCACAAGATAGGCGTGTTCATCGTGCACTCTTAGCTATCGTCTGGGCAGTGGGGGAAGCAAAAGAGGATACAAAGTGTAGTAAAAAAGGTTCAGGGACTGGGCTGGGCCTCAAGGATTGAAGTCCTTTTTAAAATTTGCAACGTGAGGAAGATATTAACAAGGACTGGGTAGTACCGAATGAATCATTCGGTAGTTTGTACGGAAAGTGAACTTTTAACAAGCACTGGACAACAGTGGTTCGATTATGTATCGACATATATGCAACAAGTGAACAGTTACAATGCTTTTCAAAAGTCTAAGGCAGAATATTGTTATGGGATGAAATCCTTACATACATCTCGTTATGTTGTGTAAGAATCATCTCCAGACTCACTAATTTTACAACGGTCAGGTACACAATGTTGCATGGAGAGTGAGCAGTTCTGTTGGCCGTGCTTACATCTGGTGTCTTCCTAGTCGACGGGATGGGGCAAACTCCGGTGACTGTCTTTGTACCCCAACCCCAAGTCGGACGGCAACGACCGATCCACATAACCTTCATTCGCCCCACAATTACTACCACCACCACCACCACCACCACTATCATTATCCTTACCTCCACCAGGATTATCCCCGCCATCACCACTATCACCATCACCGCCACCACCACTACCACCATCAGTACGGACGGCACCACCTTCTACCATCACCGACAATGTCATGATCATCATTCATTTTCCTTGACCTCCGGGAACCCCCGCTTGACGTACCAGTGGAAAGATGTTGACCTTGCCAGAGGGGAGTTCCTTCCTCTTACCACACGCGCCTTGAGTACGAACTGGTATACTTTTTTACTTTATTCTTTTCTTCTTTTTTCTCCCAAATGCTCCAGTCAGGACAGAAGTCCTGCTCGTGGCCAGGTCTTGAAAGATACATGTATAGGACAAAAGAGATAGAGGAGTAAGGACAGGATCAGAACTTAAGGCGTTTTTAAGAAAGCAGAAAACTTGCCTTTTGAAAAGGGATAGATCGTAACTGTTAGGGGGAGAAAAAAAAGATGCGAAAAAGTGGTCCAAAGCTCAGCGGTGTAGTGAAAGAAACAGCCATCACAACGGTCCACACTTGAGTTGCCAACAGCCATCATATGGTGTAGTGTCTTGCTGAGTATTGCTTGGTCTGATTGATAGTGGACCCACGAAACAACCAGTTCTCGAGGGCAGAAAATCGAAGTGGTAACATTTGAAGAGCGTAAGGCCACTGGAACGATCAGTAAGGTGAATGAAATTTTGATATATCGGATGCTTCGAACTTCACTTTGTCATTTAAGTACATAGAGCTCGAACCCTCCCAGACGTTAGAGCAATATTGTACACAAGGACGAATAAGTCTTTTATGTAATGGGACCAGCTGTTCAGAGGAGATTCTTTGGTATCTGAAGAGGACTCCCATTTCATTTGTCTTAGAGAGATTAACTTGGATATTTGTGTAATATGGAGTCTCTAAGATATATTAGATGTTACGGTGATGCCAAATATGCCCGTAAACGTGAAACTTAACTCCAGTCACGTCTATCTCCAGTGGGAAACCTCGTCCTAGTCTGATTTTCCTGAGGTGGTCGTAACCTGAGAACACATAGATCGAGCAAGAGAAGGTGGAGCATATTACCTGCAAGATGTGGGAGTAACACCCTGTTTTGTCATCAGAGTATGAGTTCGTTTAGTTATTTTCTTGAAGAAAGGAAGTCTTCGATGAACAGGAGGAAGAGAGCAGGGAACAGGACAGAACCCTGAGGAACATCATTGTTGAAGGAGAAGAGGGAATGGAAATCCCACATTCCTGAAATAACTACGTCTGCGCCGAAGAATCTGGGAGTCCTGTTTAGATGTCGAAATTTCATTTCTTCCGAACATTTGCCCCTTTTATACAAAGGACTGATTCGTCCTTGTATGGAGTACTGCTCTCACATCTGGGGTCGGTATAGCTTTGCATCCTTACTTGACTGCGTTGAGTTGAAAGCCGTCCGACTTGTATACTCTCCCAGGCTAACTTCAGAACTCGACCCTCTTGCTATGCACCGCAATGTTGGTTCACTTTCCCTCTTCTATTGGTATTACTTAAGTTTCTGCTTCCGAGAGCTGGCTGCTTTTGTGCCCACACCACTCGCTGGACCACGCGATACTTGGCAAGCTGCTGCGTCACATGATTACTGCGTGGCCGTTGGCAGCACAAGGGTGGACCGTTCTGATAACTGTTTCTTTCCCTACACCTCGAAGCTTTGAAACTCTTTACCCTCTCATGTCTTTCCCAAAACGTATGACATGGCACATTTTAAGAGACAGGATATTCACTTCCTCCATTATTCGTAAATACTTTCCATTGTCTCTTCTTCTTCCCTTTCATTATCCTCTTTAAATTTCAGTGAAGGCCCGGCCTTAGTGTGGACTTTTGTCCACATCAGGAAGAAAAATAAATATCATGAAGCCTTGCCTTGAGCTGCAATCATAGGATTCCCCAGAGCCTCCCACAAAGGATGGGAAACATTAGTAACAGAGGAAGGGACATGAGACCGTTGGACCTCCTCTTGCGAAAGCCATTGTGAGGTTCAAGATGCTTAAGGAAATGGGATTTGAGGTTAGGTTCAAAGACATTCTAAATGAAGTGAAGAAAAAAAAGGAAGATAGGTGGAAGGGTTAGAAAAGACACACTCATCTTTAGGGTGGGCTGTGCCAATCCATGTCTCTAAGAGGAAAGAAAAGCTTTCTCAAAAATTCGTAAATACTTTCCCTGTCTTTTTTCCCCTTTCTCAGCTCTCTCTGTATTTCAATTGGAGCCCGTCCTTGATGTGGACTTTTGTCCGTGACTGGAGCCTTCAACATAAAAAAAAAACTAGTGAAACAGACGAGCAAGCTCGGGTACAACTGGAGAAGAGCAAGTTTTTAGAGTGGCAACTGTTATCAAGTTACTTGCATTTTTTCTTTTTCATGCGCCTGTAATAAGATATATATTTTTTTATTCATCTGTTATCCCTTTTTATATCCATATCTTTCTTTTTTTTTGTAACTTTTGCATATAATCATTTCTTTTGGACTAACTTTTTTTTTCAGCTTACACTTTTCTGTGATTTTTGAAAATTATTGTTTTTGACATTGATGTTACTTCATATTTTTAGGACCTATATTTTCCTGATTGATAATTTTTCGAGTTAGCACATGTTCTTGGTTGCTCTAATGGCATCCACAATCAGGTCTTTCTGACTCTGTATTTGTTGTCAGGGTAAGGTCAAGCAAGTATCAGTTCTTACACATACTTGAGCAGTTGTACTCACAATTGTAATCAGTTTGTTGAACAGAAAGCAACATACTGGTAACGCAGATTTGTGTACATTTCGTATGAAAAGGGTCAAAAAAATTAAGAAGAATGATTAGAATCCTCTTTTGGAGTACATTTTATAGAAAGCCTAGGTAAAATTTCTTGTGCATTACATTGAAAGTAGTAAAGAAAATCCTTATTTTAGGCCTGAGTCTTGGGAGATATCATTATAATCCTCAGCTGGAAATGTCTTCACGAAATGTGTCATGTAAGTTTCCATATTACTCATATGTGAAGATAAATGTTTACAAAGCCAAGAAAATTAATAAGCGATCTAAATCGGATTACTAACACACTACTGAGTTCTTACTGATCAGACTCGGCAGGAGTTGATATTGATATGTACGTCTATGAAAACAAACTTAATCGCCACCAGTTGTCCAAGAACCTCTGTACAGGGATCAGCTTTCGCCATGATTCAGTCGTTCAGAGACTTGGGCAGTGTGTCATGCGCGGAGTGGGCAGCCCGGGCGCCTCGCCGGCGCATGGGAAGTGTCAGGAGTTCCCCATGTGGAATTCCTTGCGGTCGCAACTGCCCCTCCGCGTCTCTTTGACGCCTTAACTTGGAGGAGGGCTGTCTCAAGCGTTTTGTTATAGAGAACGTATTCGCTACTTCGTTTTAAGTCGGTGGGCAAGAATTAGGCGAGTTTAACTCAAGGATGGGTTTTCGTACGCTCGGTAACTGACACGAATAAACTATTCGCCTCCCAGGTAATATCCTCAGAGACGAACCAGTCGTTTGCCGTGTAAGGAAAGCATCGGGTAGAAAAAGAGGTTCACGCTCGTTCACTCGGATGGGCCTTATGAGGAGGCGGTTCAGTAAGTTTTTCTTTTTTTTTTTTTAACGCGATTGTAGTGTATTGCATCAGGGACTGGACGCGAGTACCCTTTGTCAGTGATGTGTCGATTCCCGGGTAATTTTATGATTCTTTTTGTTTTATTCCATTCAAGACCAGTTGACCGCTCCCGAGAGCATGGTCACGGCTGGGGCGCTATATATACGTGTCTGGAACACACGTTAGCCAGACTCCCAGAAGAGCGCCCTAGGAAGCGTTCTCGACGCAGGCAGGACTCCAGCCACTGGTGGTTGATACATCCACTTCCATACTGGGCTTTTTTTTTGATACCTCACTTCCAGGTACTTTTACCAGCATCCTGCCGCCTGCAGGAAACAACTCCCGGGATTCTCAGATCCTGGTGACGTGCGGCTAGCCTGCCTAGCCCAGGCCGGACTAGTGCGAGGCAGGCAGGTAGCCGGCCGTCGGCTCTGGTCCGTACTGAGGCTGGAACAAAGGGATGTGGGTCCGCTGGTTCGTTCAAATTACCAACTAATCCAACAACGATTTTTCTATAGGTTTTTCCATGTTAAAAATTAATGCATGTGTGTATATATATATAAACGTGTATAT
>JAYMFT010074897.1:0-14468 GCA_038088735.1 Panulirus argus
TATATATATATATATATATATATATATATATATATGTGTGTGTGTGTGTGTGTGTGTGTGTGTGTGTGTGTGTACTGATAACCATGAGGAAAATGAAAGACGATAAGTCCCAAGTGCACTTCCGTGCAATGATTGCATCGTCAGGGAAGATTCAAGAATGAGATAGAAGACTTAGAACAGTCAGTTTGTATACAAGGAAGAGGCAGAGCTAAGACGCAGCTGGTACAAAAGTGTTTCCGGTTGGTATTGTTCGGGTCTGGCACCGTGCCCGTCATAACATTTAGTTATGCGGAAAAGACAGGAACCATTTACAAATTTTGCCTACGACAAAGCTATCCAGCTTCTATAGACCTTCACTTGTATTCATGTTACAATTCTTTGTGTATTTGGTGAGAGAAGATTTAATGATATTTCTCTTGTTCAAGGAGTTACAGTTGATAACTGAATTAACGTTTCTCCAAACAATACAGTTATTATAATCTTTAAGACGATTGAATAAAGCATTTGATTCTTGTTCTGTTCTTATATTTTATCAATGTTGCTAAAGTCTAAAACAGAGATCCTTACCAGTCTGCACAATATATAATATATTGCAACTTTTACAAGGTACTCTGTAAACATAGCTCGCAGAATTTTCTGGACAGTATCTTGTTAAGACATTCTTAAACGCATTGTTATTGCTAAGGGCTATATTCACATTAAAGGATTTTAGCAAGCTGGGGAGTAACATAAAATCATCACTAAATGAGAGAAGTAAAAGATTCTTGGGGTTAATTCTATAAAATCATTTTGCCAACTGAAGAGATTTATCAGTAAAAGATCTCTGATACTTTAACTTAAATCCATTAGAATATATCTTCTCAAACTCGTCAGTAGATTCCGGACTGCATATACGCAATGCCCTAAGGAACATCATGTTGAACTGAGTAATAATGAATATAAGAAAAAACATTGTTTTTTTTTTATATGCTAAACTTTAACATGTTTCCGACCTTATGGATCATGTAATCTAAAGATGGTAACTTACAATCATTTTCCCCTTCCACAATAAAGTTAATAGAAGGTACTAATTCGTTAAGTAAAGGGAGATATGTTTGTAAATTTTCGCTCGTTGGCCAGACACAAGGAACCTTATCTACATAACTAAACCAGATTGCCTTAGAGGGTATGATATCCCTTAGTAATTTTGTTTCAAAGAATTTCATGAAAATATTACTTAATATTTAATACTGAATACTGGTATGTAGATGTTCTTTGTGTTTGGCCAACAAGCGAAAATTTACAAACGTTTCTCCCTTTACTTAACGAATTAGTACCTTCTATCAAATTTACTGTGGAAGGGGAAAATAGCTGTATGTTATCATTTTTAGACTGCATGATCCATATAGATCGAAACATGCTTAAGTTTAGTATATTCAGAAAACCTACTAATGTATGCTCATATATCCATTATTATTCAGTTCAACATGACAGAATTAAACAATCATCATTCCAGTCGATGTTCCTTAGAGAACTTTGTATATGCAGTCCAGAATTTATTGTTGATGGGTTTGAAAAGATATATTCTACTTGATCCAAGCTGAAGTATTCTAGATCATTCATTAAATAATCTCTTATCTTCTCAAAGTATTATTTTATAGAGACCTGAAACATCCCCTTGATACCAAGAATCTTTCAGTTCTCCCATTTAGTGATAATCTTTTGTTACTCCCCAGCTTGCTTCAATTCTTTTATGTGAATGTAGTCTTCTGCAATAATAATACCATGAAGGATATCTTAATCTAAAACTAGCAAAAAGAAAAAAATTGTGGGCTGTGTTTACAGAATACTTTGTCAAAGCTGTAATATCTTTTATATTGGGCAGACTGGTAAGGATCTCTTTGTTAGACTTAAGCAACATTAATATAGTATAAGAACAGGACAAGAATCAAATGCTTCGCTTAATCACGTTGAAAATAATGACCATTGTATTGACTGGAGTAACGCTAATTTAGTTATCAACTGTAACTCCGTGACCAAAAGAAATACCAATGAATCTTCTCTTATTACGTGCACAAGAAATTGTAACATGAATATTAGTGGAGATCTATAAACTGAATAGCTTTGTCGTAAGCAATATCTTTAAACAGTTTCCTGTCCTGTCCAAATAATAAAATTCAGTAACAGGCACGGTGCCAGACCCGAACAACACCAACAGGACACAAATGTGTACCAGCGGCGTCTTAGCCTCTTCCTTGTATATCAATTGATTGTTCTACGACTTATGTCTCATTCTTGTATCTCCCCTGACGATGTGATCATTACACGAAAGTGCACTTGGGAACTTAACGCGTATAATTTTCGTGGTGGTTATTAGCAAATACTACATCACGGGCACCACAATGACCTCTTGCAAAATTTGTACTTGTTCTCCATTTTCCGCGAGGAAGCGCCAGGAACAGGCGAAGAAAAGGCATCATTCGCTCACATCCATTCCCTACCTGTCATGTGTAATGCGCCGAAACCCTAGCCCTCAGTCCACAACTAGGTCTCACACGTAACAACATATAACGATCTTACGAAATTGCAAGGTCGACTGTATTTGCAATCTTGACCTGCAAGTCAACAGGCAAGTCAACAAACGGTGGAGTTCCCTTATATTGTATGATGGCCCGCCAAGCACCGTGGGATACGCTGACGGGACCACTTTCCCTCGCACGTAGGTCTTCGTTGATGGCGTCTCACAGACCAATTTGACAGACCGCTCTTGCAGACCAATTGCACTTACCGCTCTCACAGACCAGTCTGACAGAGTCTCACACAGACCAGTATGACAACTTTCTCATAGACCAGTATACCATACCGCTCTAACAGACCAGTTCGACTCACTATTCTCATAAACAGTTTCGTAAACCACTCTCACAGACCAGTCTGACACCACGCATATTGGCCAGTCTCTCACCGTCCAGTCTCTCGTAGACCAGTGTCTTAAATCGCTCTGATAGACCAGAAACACGCGCCGCTCTCACAGACCATTCTCCCACACCGTTCTGACAGTCTTCTTTTTCACAGACCAGTCTGCTACACGGACCCCACCAGGATAGAGCTTGGCCCCGCTAGGCCTCAGTGGTGGAGATAAAAGAGGCCTCCATTAGGGTCTTCCCTCGGCAGGTCTTCCTCAGGCAACACAATGCCGCCTATAGAGTGGGGCGAACCCATTTATCATAAAGCTGAAGTCTTCAGCCGTATATGTATAGACTTACCATCTGCCTATGTACCTTTCTTACACCATATACTTACTGTGTATTGTTGTTATTATTATTATTCTCATCATTATTATTATTATCATTAGTAGTAGTAGTAGTAGTAGAATTAGCAGTAATAGTAGTAGTAGTAGTAGTCGTAGTGATAGTAGTAGTAGTACGTACTTGACCGCGTTTTGTGATGGACAAGGAGAAAATCCAGGCAGGGAAGGCAAAATATGAATTCAGGACGATTGAAAGCCTTTTGGATGTTCTAGAGTTCAGGCGCGGGGATTCCGGAAGTCACGAATTTACGAAAAGAATTCTAGACGCGATAGTTAATGGATGTGATGATGGTGACGGTTTCCCGTTCAGTCTGGCCCGTCCTGCAAAGCGACGACAGTGCAACGCCTGGTGGACTGGAGGAGGAGGAGGAGGCTAGGGGAAGGGGTGCTAGTGAGACTTAGGGTAAGAGCCAAAATGAAGCGGTACAGAGAGGGAGACGGAATGGGAATAAGGAGGGTGGGCCTGAGTGCAGTTCTTGCTTTTGACTGGTGGTGATGTTGGATTGCCGGTGGCCTAGTGCTGGCGGCTGTTAAGGTGCGGTCTGGAAGGCGCATACGTTTGTTCTGGAGGCTGTTAATGGTGTGCTGGAGGCTGTTAAGGGTGATCTGTGAGGCAATTAAGGTGATCTGGAGGCTGCTAAGGGTGTTCTGAAGATTGTTATGAGTGTGTATGCGTGTGTGTGTGTGTGTGTGTGTGTGTGTGTGTGTCTGTGTCTGTGTCTGTGTCTGTGTGTGTTCATGGAGCACTGATTATTGCGTTTCACAGCCTTCCTAGTGACAGGAGGGAGGAGGATGTACCAAGCGCTCTTTGATCGGAAAAGTTTCAGTGGAGCAGGATTTCCCACTTTCAAAAATTCAATTCTCAAGAGAATGGGGACCCCAGCCACAACAGAGAGAGGCGCTTGCATTTACAAGGGCACCAGATTCGACTGGACCCTTTAATGGAGCTCCTGCGGCTTCGAAGCTGCTCTACAATCAGTAACAGGGTAACGATTAACCCCTCTGTGGCAAGAAATTCTTTAACAAGACTCTACTCGCCAAAGGCGACACCATATTGTCCAGCTGATGTTGGTGATATCACCACCGGCACTCCCAGACCAGTATCAGCAGCTGGTGCCACTCCGCTAAGCCTGAAGCCGTCACCACCGGCACCCACAGACCAGTAGCAGTAGCTAGTGCCATTCCACTGGTCAATATCTGTCGCCAGACACACAGATATGTCAGGTGGTCGTCATTAGAGAGACTGGGGATTGTTATTGCTGCAGCCTGTCAGAAATGCATCACAAAACCTGGGGCAATCTGAGCCTAACAATCGAATTTGACTGTCACAGTAATCACCAAGGATATCAGTGTGATAACAGCTGCACAGTTATGTAAGACTGACAGTCATGATAACAGGATAAAATCCGTAAGTCAATATATCATCATCAGTCATGGTGACAAGATAACATCTACATTTTATGATACTATCAGTCACTAACGTGCAACACAGAAACCACTTTGATAACACCTGCAGAGTTGTATGGTATCATCAATTACTCTGATAACACGATAACACCGGCAGAGCTATATAACTTCAACAGTCACAATATAAAAGAAAAACACAGTCGTGCTAAAATAAATTCACCTCGCACATTCATAGCCCATTGATAACAGCTGGAGAAAACCATGATAACATATCAATATGATCACAACCCGTCACCAACAAAGAAACGAACCATTCATCATATTATCTTAGGAAGGAGAGGTGATCTTGACAATCAAAATCACAAAAGAACGAATGACAGACTAAACCGCACACACACACACACACACACACACGACCTCACACCCCGAGTGGCAGTTAACTCAATTACTCTCTACGAAAAGTATGAAATCTTGTTGGGAACATTACTGGCTTTGGTGTGTCATTTACCAGGACGAGAACATCATATTTCTTGGCCAATGTGTCAGTTACTGTACCGATTATTTTCTTTCTAGCAAGTGATGGACGAGAGACGATATAATATTAATCATTTAACGAAGGATTAATATCAGCTTCCGTCTCCCTTTATTTTTTATGTTGAAGGCTCCAGTCAAGGACAGAAGTCCACATCAAGGCTCAAATGCTTAATACAAAGACTGGACTTCAGTTATTGATATATCAAATGATTTTTCCCGCAATACTTCACAGAAAAATGTTAAAATGGAAACGGTTACTTTCAAGAGTTTCCCCTTTAATCTATTTTACATCAGTTAACGAAAATGGATGATTTATTCCATAACCCGAGGCAAAATAACATTTGTTTGAATTTTTGTGGGAACCATACCGTATGATTTGTATGCTAACTGATATTTATTGGTTCAGTTCACCTAAGCACATGAAAATTAATCACAACTCGGTAACTACGAAGAATAATGGCAAATGCTAATGATCCTAAACAGGTACACGTATTTATGCATCACGGTAGACATTAATATCAGATACTTGTACCATTTATAACATCTATGTCACGTTCATTCACATAAAAGAGAATAAAAAAAATAAAAGCTTTTCGTCAAAGTTATTGATGAAAATGATTTCCAAGCTTACCTACAGCAGACATTTTGAATGTTTCCATACAGTTCAAAATTTATGTATTAGAATCATTTCAAAGACAAGTTGACCTCCCCCATAGATATATCTAGAAAAGATATTTTCATATGTTCCTTTCGATCTTTTTTCCCGTTCATTTATTCTTCACTGGTGGGCCGGGCCTCGCTGGCATCAGCTGTACATGGTTGTAGCACTTTGACAAAAAAGAAGAGAGTCCAAGGTGGTAATCTGTAGACGGGAGTTAATTTCTAGATTTTTTTTCCTCCGTTTTCTTCATTCTCTAAGGAATATAGAGTCAGTAGACTCTACATTTAGAGATGGCCAAAAAAAATATGGTCACAGTGTAAACAATAATAATTGTTTTTATGTAAGTAAGATTTAGAAAAGAATTACAGAAATATGCAAAAAGGAATAACACTTACATAGTTCTAAAGAAGTCATCCCTATAATACTATCTCTTGTTTGTTCAGTAAATAATTACGTGCCGTTTTTCTTTGACTGAATATATTCAAGAAGTAGCAATTCCTCACGTTTTACACAACACACACATCCACCTAGCAGCTTTCTACGCTGTAGTTATAAAAGGACCATCTTGTGCCAGTACTGGCACCCGAAGACACACACACACACACACACACACACACACACACACACACACAACCTGTGCCAGTAATGGCACACCCACCCAAGAACGAGCTGGTATTGACAATATCCCGTGCCAAGCTTAATCTTGCCTGAGTATTACACACACGCGCGCGCGTCGTGTTTTCTCACCCGTACAACCCCACCTCAGCGCGACATTACTGTGAGACATCCGATTCATTAATCCTACCTCGATTGTCACGGTGGAACTCTCTGGGTGAGTCCCAGGACCTGTTGCCTTTCTCCTTTCCTTCTCGTTCCCTGTATTTATCCTCTCCCACACCGCTTACCCACATCCTCAAGAGCTCTCCAACAAACCCCTCCCAAACTGCTCAACTCCCAAAACCTTTCCTTCGAATCAACTATCAAGAGCGATTTCATCGGCTTAATCTACAGCCACCAAGATGTCCACGAGGACAGCGTCTTGAATACAGGCAGGTAAGAGTTGGCTATACGAAGCATTTGATTCTTTCCGCCCTAAGAAGATCCTCACACAAAAGGTATTTAACACCTCATTCCACGGGAAGGCTATCATAAGAGAGTCATTCACAAAAGGATTCGCCTTTCTCCAAACCTCTTCAATCCCTTCCTAAACTACCTAACTTCCCATCACCTCCCACAGGCCATAGTGTGACAGTCCCCTCGCCTGCAGAGAACCCTCATAGTCACATCATGGTCGCCTGACGCTACTAAACCAGCTTTGGACATGCAATAGTTCATGACGGCGTTAGAACACTGGCTCAAAGGAAAAGAAAAAATAAAAAAATCTGCATCACCACAGCGATCCTCAGTCACACTTTGAACCCCAAACACGCAACGAATCCGACCCCGTCACCCTGATCTCTCCGTCACCCTGATCTCCCCGTCACTCTGGTCTCCCCGTCACCCTGGTCTCCCCGTCACCCTGGTCAGCCACTCCATCTCACCAGAACTCCAGCGATAGTGGATATGCCACACGATATTCATTCCCCCCTCGCCATACACATCTGTACAAAGGGCAGATACAGATTACCCGCCCTGAGAACACTTGCAGGTACCACACCTGGACAAGAAAAGAATCCATCAGTATCCCTAACAAGCAATCCAGCCACCCCACCTTAAATACGATCCACCAAAAGCAAATATAACAAAGTTGCTAACCTCACACGACAGACCCCTTCTGAACAACCGCTATCTCCCTGGCAACAACAAGTATTCAGAACCTGCACAGCGAAACGAATATATTCCCAGTAAAATCTAACCTCAATATGTCCGGAACCCACTTCTCCGCCACAGCACGAGACTCTTTTTACATCCAGGCCACTCTATAACCACTCCACCAACCCAGAAGTAGAAATAGTTTGCCTCCACCTCACGCTTCAGCAGCCTGTGCTCACAGATTCCCCTACCATCGACAACAGCCCTTCCAACACTAGTCTATAAACGCCTCTCGTCACCTAATACGTCCAGCTCAGCAACATATCCTCACTTGCTTCCTTAACCCACTTCTTCTGTTATCAGTTCACGGTGAACTTACTTGACCATCCTTCTACCTAAAATGGATTTCTCACATTTATTGCTTGGTCTTGAATGTATATTTTGAGTTAATCTTCCTGTTTTACTCTTATTTTTCACATTTCTCGTTTTCTTTGACAAGGATTTTCCTGATGTATACATCGTCTTATATTACAAAGATTTCTCACATTATACGTATAGCCACAAAGGGTTACTTCCAAGAACCTGTGGTTCTTCCGCTTCAAACTTTTCAGGAACCAGGCGTCCTCATCACTTAGAGAAATGTGTTTCCTTCCCCTGAGGCGAGAGGAAATGACTTGAAAAGTGATTGGACGTGCTGAAAGAGGCTTCGAGGCTGTGAGGTGTCTTTATTACCTCACCCTCCTTGACCCCACCAGAACCTGACCCACCTCCACACACTCTCCTTGACTCTACCAGAGTCGCAACTGCTACGTCACCTCCACCCTCCTATTCCTCTGCTTCTCAGCTTCAGCATCCTCTGCAGACTTGCCTTCATAATGAAGAATGTTCTCAGAAAAAGGAAATTGCCTTACTGGAAATCATTGTCCTTCCTCTACATCAGACGAAGATTCTATGAAAAAAGTATAATATACTTTCGACGTCTGTGATGTCTACGAAGTATTCCGTACACAAACTCACTTATCTGGGACAAAAAAAACCTGGGTGACCATAAGGCTCAAGCGACCATAGATGATACCCGGGACTACTAGCCATCGGTCAAGATAATGACGTCACCCGGGGTGTGTCATTACTTTTTTGTCTCTCACATAATCAGGACAAATGTATGCTGCAGAGCCAGTATTTGAGTTCAATAATCCATGAAATTTCCTAAATGTCCGCTATACAACAAGTGTCAGTCACAATAAATCAACATAAGTGCGTAACCAAAGCATACTCACAGCATTATCCATTTTCATTGCGTAAAAATATGCATCCCGAGGAAAAAGAACTATTTAGATGTCCGGAAAAAATGAACAAATATAAAGGAAAACAGTCGAAACGGTACATGAGTACATACATGAGGAGAACATAGGAAAAACAGATAACAGAAGGCCAGTCTGGCTGTGATGTGAGTATCAGAAATCTGTTTCTAACTGGAGCTAATCTATATGAGGTAGAGAGACAGACCGGAATGAAGGCTTTCTCCTCAGAACCTGCACTCCCTCTGGCTACAACAGAGGAATGAAGGAATGAGAAAAGAAGAAGAAAAAACGCTTTGCTTGAGTGAAGTAAGCATGGAATTTCAAAAGGTTGAATGAAATTATTCAGTTATTATGTTGTTCCTCTACACAACACTACAACACACTACACACTGCAGTCTGGTGTTGGGATTAGTAAGGTGGGACATCCCACGAATCTGGCAGGAAAGAGAAGGTTGTTAGTATGTGTTATATGTTGCTGACGCTCGTGTTATATATTATTCCGGACAATTGTGTTTTGTGTTGCTATCTGTTGTGCTATGTTTTGTTTTCATTTGTGTTATATGTTGCTGCCACTCATGTTATTAGCTGCTGACAATTATGTTATATTGCTGAAATTGTGTTAGGTGTTGCTGTCTGTTGTGTTGTTTGTTGCTGACATTCGTGTTATATGTTGCTGACACTCGTGTTCTGCGCTGCTGACTTTGTCATTTGTTGATAATCATTGTTTCATATGCTGCTGACTACTGTGTCATGCGCTGCGGACCATTGTGCAATACAATGCTGACCATTGTGTGGCACAATGCTGACTGTTGTATATGGTTGCCTACTGTGCCCTAGAGTCATTAAGCCTTTTACCAATTAGAATTGCTAATGAATGGCGCTATTGAAGTCTTGATTACCCTGACTAATGATCGAACTTTTTGTCTTTTATGAATTACGCAGGTAATTAATTAATTAGCATATTTTTCTGGATGAAAAATATATATGGATTCTACTTTGTCCAATGTTTTTGACGGTAAAACCCGACTGTAGGCGCCACACGAGGGATTGCTGCAGGTACAGCAGGGGTACAGCAGGAAGGTACATGATAGCACCTTGCTGCTGTAGGCACAGCAAAGGTTGCAGCAGGAGGATTCATCGTTGCAGCCATTGCCCGTTCGTTCGAATCAGCGACCAATGTTTATCTAAGATATGGATAAGTGTAAGTGAGAAGTAACAAATAGATACTAATAAACACATAACAATTAATGCATTGATTTAAAGGAAGAGATGTTACCAGACTCCGCCTGCTCGAGGTTACGCTGGGAGTACAGGCTCGTCGATGAACTCATTTCAAGGGTAAATATGGCAGCCTTAGGCTGCAGGTTCACTTTCCTTTCCTAGAAATTGATCCTATAAACGTACCATTCGCGAAGGAAACATTTTATAATCATCAGGTGGAAGTTAGTGGCCGTGAGCTGGGAGTTAATGGGCCTAAGCTGACAGTAAGTGGCCATAAACCATTAGGTGACGGCTTTGGGCTGGTGGTGGAGTGGTCATGATTTTGACCGTGCTCATGAACTGGTCAGTTAGTCGCCATGAAGTTTGATTTAGTGGCTGTCAACTGGATTGTTAGAGGCTATGAATAGGCATCTGTCATCAAATGACTGTTAGTATCAATGGACTGGCAACCATGATCGAGAGACTAGACAGGTCATGGACATGACGTGAGTGGTGACAGTCACAACTGGTGACCGTAAGACACGAAGCAACGGCAGAGTTGTTGAGAATTATTACTGAGCGTTGTATGTAATGGAGGATGTAGTTCAGGACCTGGAAGCTCAGAGTACGACACACGGACTGTTAATTCGTAACAGGGGAAGAGAAAGAGAGAGAGAGAGAAACAAAAGACTGGGCTACAGAAAGGAGACAAAGTCCTCCTGTGACACAGAGAAACAGAAAATTCTTTGGTTAAAGACTGGCAGCTGCTGGAGAGAGTTGCGGCGGTCTGACTTTAGCCAGACGTGTGGTGTGTTGGGCGCCAGACACGCAGAACAGCGCGGGAATCCCGCGGGTGACATGCCGAGCGTAACCTAGGCCCAGACAGGCTGATTATATATTGTGTTCATATAGCGGAAGCCGGAGGGGCCTTGCTGGGCGCCGTGCGAGACGTGCTGTTGAGAGAGAGAGAGAGAGAGAGAGAGAGAGAGAGAGAGAGAGAGAGAGAGAGAGAGAGAGAGAGAGAGATCATGATGCCGACATCATATTGTCTTGAGGTCCTCATAATACTCAAATGAATCATATTGTCCTGAGGTCTTCATAATGCTCAAGGGAATCATATTTTCCTGAGGTCCTCATAATGCCCAGGTGCATCATATTGTCCTGAGGTCCTTTTAATGCTCAAGAGCATCATGTCCTTAGGTCCTCATAATGGTCAAGGAGCCAGACAGGGAGTGGTCATCCTCCTCGAAGGCTCAAGCTTGGGTGTCTGAATGTGTGTGGATGTAACTAAGATGAGAAGAATAGAGAGATAGGTAGTTTGTTTGAGGAAAGAAACCTGGATATTCTGGCTCTGAGTGAAGCGAAGCTCAAGGGTAAAGGGGAAGAATGGTTTGAAATGTCTTAGGAGTAAAGTCAGGAGTTGATGAGAGGACAAGAGCTAAGGAGGGAGTAACACTCCTCCTGAAGCAGTTGTGGGAGTGTGTGAGAGAGTGTAATGAAGTAAATTCTAGACTGATATGGGCGAAACTGAAAGTGGATGGCGAGAGATGGGTGATTGTTGGCGCTTATACACCTGGCCACGAGAAGAAAGATTATAAGAGGCAAGTGTTTTGGGAACAATTTAGTGTGTCAACAGTTTTGGTGGACGAGACCACGAATTAATGATGGGTAATCTAAATGCGAAGATAAGTAATGTGGCAGTTTGAGGGTATAATTGGTTCGTATGGGGTATTCAAATTTATGAATGGAAGTGGTGAAGAGCTTGTGGATCTGTGTGCTGAAAAACGACTTGTGATCTGGTTACCTGGATAAAAAATAGAAATATACACACGCATACGTATGTGAGTAGGAGAGATGGTCAACGGGCATTATTAGATTACGTATTATTGAAAGGCGTGTAAAAGACAGACTTTTGGGTGTAAATGTACTGAAAGGGGCAGCTGGTGGGATGTTTGATCACTACCTTGTGGAGAGGAGTGTGAAGAATTGTAAAGGTTTTCGGAAAAGCGGAAACAATGTCGGGGAGAAGAGAGTGGTGAGCGTAAGCGAGCTTGGAAAGAAGACTTGTGTGAAGAAATATCAGGAGAGATTGAGTGTAGAATGGCAAATGGTGAGAGCAAATAAGGTGAGGAGAGTGGATGAGGAATGGAAGGATTTAGGGAAGCAGTGATGGTATGTGCAAGAAATCCATGTGTCATGCGAAAAGTGGCAGGTGGGCAGATTAGGAAGGGTAGTTAGTGGTGGGATGAAGAAGTAAAGTGGTTATTGAAAAAGAAAAATGAGGCGTTTGGATGATACATACAAGGAAGGAGTGCAAATGACTGAGAGATGTATAAGAGAAAGCGGCACGAGGTCAAGAAGATGCAGGGGTTGAAAGAGGGTGCAAGTGAGAGTTGGGGTGAGAGAGTATCATTAAACTTTAGGGAGAGTCAATAAGATGTTTTGGAAGGAGGTAAATAATGTGCGAAAGGCAAGAGAACAAATGTAAACATCGGTGAAGGGGTCAAAAGGGGAAGTGATAACATAGTGATGAAATGAGGAGGAGATGGAGTGAATATTTTGAAGGATTTTTAAATGTGTTTGATGACAAAGTGGAAGATATAAGGTGTTTTGGGAAGGTAAAAGCCTTGCGGAAGATGAAATGCGGAAAGTGGATGATATTGCAGTTGCATTTATTAAGAAAGGGTCTGATTGTGTTTTTGATTGGCTGGTAAGAATATCTAGCATATGTACTGATCATGGTAAAGTACCTAAGGATTGGCGGATTGCATGTATATTGCCGCTGTATAAAGGCAAAGGGAATATAGGCGAGTGTTCAAACTACAGACGTATAAGTTTGTTGAGTATACCTCGAAAACTGTATGGGAGGGCATCGATTGAGAGGGCGCAGGCATTACAGAGCATCAAATTGGGAAAGAGCAGTGTGGTTTCAGAGGTGGTAGAGGATGTGTGTTCAGGTGTTTGCTTTGAAGAATGTGTGTAAGAAATACTTCGAAAGACTGATATATTTGTATGTGACATTTATGGATCTGGAGAAGGTATATGATAAGGTTGATAGAGGTGCTTTGTGGAAGGTAATAAGAATACATAATGTGGGAGGTAAGCTGCTAGAAGCAGTGAGAAGTCTTTTTTTTTAAGGGTGTGAGGCGTTAGTGCTAGTAGGAAGAGAGGAGAATGAATTATTACCAGTGAAGGTCGGTCTGCGGCAAGGGTGTGTGATGTCGCCATGGTATTTAATTTGTTTATGGATGGGGTGGTAAAGGAGGTAAATGCAAAAGTTTTGGAGAGATGAGCGAGTATGCTGTTTTCTCGGGATGAGAAGGCCTGGGAAGTGAGTGTGTTGTCGTTCGCCGATGATACATCAATGGCGATTGATTCGAGTGAGAAACTGCATAAGTTGGTGATTGACTTTGGATGAGTGTGTGAAAGGAGAAAGTTGTGGGTGAATGTAAAAAAAAAATATGGTTATAAAGTTCAGCAGGATTGAGAGACAAGTTAGTTAGGATGTAAGTTTGAATGGAGTAAAATAAGAGGAAGTAAAGTGTTTTAGATAACTTGGAGTGGACTTGGCAGCGAATGGAACCATGGAAGGAGAAGTGAGTCATAGGGTGGGTTAGGGGGCGAAGGTTCTAGGAGCAATGAAGAATGTGTGGAAAGAGAGAACGTTGTCTTGGAGAGCAAAAATAGGGGTGTTTGGAGGAATGATAATTCCAATAAAACTATAAGACTGCAAGGCATGAGTTCTAGGTAAGATTGTGCAGAGTAGGGTGGATGTGTTGGGTATGAAAATATTTGAGGACAATATATGATGTGTGTTCGTTTGATTGAGTAAGAAATGTAAGGTAAATGGAGATGTCTGGGAATAGGAAGAGTGTGGTTCAGAGAGCAGAAGAGGGTGTGTTGAAATGGTTTGGACAAATGGAGAGTAAGTGAGGAATTGTTGAGAAAGAGAAAATGTGACAGAAGCAGAGGAACAAGGAAAACGGGAAACCAGATTGGAGATGGAAGGATTGAGTGAAACTGATTTTGAGCGATCGGAACCCGAGCACGGAATAGAATGATTGGAACGATGTAGTATACTGGGGTCGACGTGGCGTCAATGGACTGAACCAGGACATGTGAAACGTCCTGGGCAAACCATGAAAAGGTCTGTTGGGCCTGGATTTGGATAGAGATCTGTGATTTTGGTGCATTACACTTAACAGTTAGAGAATGGATGTGAGCAAATGTGGCCTATCTTCGTCTGTTTTCTGGCGCTATATATATATATATATATATATATATATATATATATATATATATATATATATATATATATATATATATA
>JAYMFT010074908.1:0-14467 GCA_038088735.1 Panulirus argus
GTGTATATGCATGTGTATGTATATGTATGTATATATGTATATGTTGGTATGTATATGTATGTACTGTGCATATATGTATATATGTGTGTATGTGAGGAATGGGTCTTTCTTCGTCTGTCTCCTGGCGCTACCTTGCTGACATGGGAAACAGTGATCAAGTATAATAAATTAATAATAAAAATATACGTGTATGTGCATATATGTGTATGAGTGGATAGGTCTTTCTTCATCTGTTTCCTGGTGCTACCTTGCTAACATGGAAAATGGCAATCAAGTATAATAAATAGATATAAATAGTAGTTATATTTACCAAAAATTTTCTCGGCTTTCATCGACCATTTCAACATTTGGTACAGATATTTCTGTGCCAATTATTGTAAATGAAAGTCTTTCTCTTTGCTGAGAAACCCAAGGTACAATGACTGCATTTGTACTGTGTATTAAAGTATGTGATACAAACAAGAGGTTTTAATTTGGTCCACCTTGTCCCAAGCACATCATGACAACTTGTCACCAGACTTATTCAGCGGTCCTTCAGAATATGTACTCCATTACTTTTTCAAATTTTCTTTGCTTGTTACCACTTTCCCATGTACTTTTGTAAGCTTACTGTCCTGTCATTTCTAACTGTTTTCTTGCTCTTCTCACACTTTTCCAAAGCATTATCGGATTCTCTCTGAATTTCCTTGATAGTCTCTCACCCCACCTTTTATATGCCCTCTTTTTTCAACTCCAATCACTTGCATTCCTTCCTTGTACATACATTTTTATACACCTACCTTTTTTCTCTTACAAGTGATCTGACTGCCTCATTCTGCCACATGCTACCCTTTCTCATACTTCCATATCCTTCCTTCTGCATGCCACATATTTCACCTATATATTCAAGGACTGCTTTCCTAAGATCCTTCCAGTTTTTAGTTTCTGTTGCTGTCATCTTATGCCATTTTTCACTTAATCTCTGGTATCTCAGTGTGCAGGCCAGTTTTTCCAAACTCACTCATTTAATCCACGTCCTTCACATATACGGTACATCATTTCCTCTCTTCCTAAACCTGCTACTGACTTTCACACTTTCCTTCAACAAGAAATGAACAGAAGTTCCACATACAGCCCTCTTTGTACATTTACATCCAACAGACTCTTACTAGCATGCCTGTTACAAGCCAGCATATAATCTAATAATGCCCATGACCCTCAACCCCACTCATCCATATATAATGTATTTATATTGGCATCTTTTTTTAAACCATGTATTCCTTAGCACCATTGCCATCTCAGTACACAACTCAACAAGTATATCCCTTTCTTGTACAGATAGGGGACCTTACATTCCTAGTTATACCTTCGATTGCCACATCATCTCTCCTCGCCTTCAGATACCCTTACATCAGGATTTGGTCCCTTGCATCAAAACTGTCAAAGCACTTGCAAAATTCCAACCAAAACACTCTCTTTTCATCCTCATGTCTCACTTCTGGTTGCATAAGCACTATTACCAGCCTCTTATGGACCACTTTCATTCTAACTCACAGTAATCTTAAACTCATGTACCTTCTCTCATATTTGCACAGTACCAAAGCTCGTTCTCCTTCAGATTTGTCACCCCTTCTTTTGCTGTTACCCATTCACTAACTTCAGACTTTTTTCCCTTGACATTTTTAAATCAGTATTCTCCTTCCCTTCCAACTTTGTTTTATTCGGAGCCAGAACATTCACACATATTCAGACACCCAAGCTTGAGCCACTGAGAACAAGTCCTCACCTGGTTCCTTCTTTTTCTACCTGTGGAAAGTCAAAAGACAGGTAGGGAGGGTTTCCAGCTGCCAGCTTTTGCCCCTGTTAGTTGCCTCGTACAACATGCTAAAGGTACATGGGTACCAGTAGCTTTTTTTTCCCCTGTTATAGGAGATAAAAGGAAATATGCAAATTAGAGTAAAGAATTGTGTGAATTACATGTTATCAAGTATTATGTTTGAGATGGAGAGAAAGTTTGTGTTTGTGAATTTAGGTCCAGCAATGAGGTAGAAATGAAAGACAGCAACCTGAGCCAGGGAGAGGAATATGACAGCTAGTGCAGTGCTTGCATTACTCCTGACACCATGGACGTAGTACCACCATGGATGGTGCCTGCCTTCTACTTATGTATTGTATGCAATGGTAAAGCAAAAAAGTTAATGATCGTATGCCCTAGGCAAAAGATATTAAACTTCACCCACTCTGACTTTCCCAAACCTTTTCAGATCACAGAATCTCTGAAGAACTTTGGTCTGGGTGAGAGTGATACAGAGATCTTGGCTGTGGTGCTGGACCAAGAGTCAGGAGAAAAAGTGAGCAAATTCAATAGCCAGATAAAAGGACAGGTAAATAATATTGGCACAGCTGTCTTTGTTGCATACTCATGATAATTACATGTTTGCCAGTTTCAGACAGTCATAAAGCAGATGGTATGTTATAAAAGGTGGCTGGAAATAGGAAATACAGCACTTGATTGATAATTAAATGTGATGAAAAATGTATTTAGACCCTTATTTTATGTATGTGTTCAATGTTTGTTGTCTGGCCATAGATGGCAACTCAACTAAAGGCAAGAAGTTTTGTTGGTGAATAGGGTGAAGTTCATGAGGATATTTATCTTTTGGGCCAATTTATTTTGCCCAAAGATTGAGATAGACCAAAAAGGAATTAAACGGCCAGTTTTCAGAATTTTTCGAGATTAAATTTTTAATTATGCAAAAATCCAACATTCAGTCTTCTATAGATAGAGATGAATATTTTAAGCAATTGTTGTGGATGCTGATGAAAATTTAGACCCTCTTTATAGGTTATCTTTCAACAAGTATCATTCATTGAAGGGTCACTGCAAACAAATTCACGATAAAGCTGTCATCCTTGTAACTTATGATTTGTATTACCTTTCAGCAAACATCAGTGAAGGAGGTGTCACATTTAACAGACAGAGCCAAGGTGAAGCAGATGTATAAAGTAACAGATGCTGAACTGGAAGTGAGCACTCTTCTTGATGCGGTTGTCTCTCATATAGCATGTAAAGAATGTCTTGTCTTGTAATGTGCATCTTATATATAAAGAGAAATTGAAGATAGTGATGTAATTTTATTGGAATAAAATCGTGCCTTCCTATAATTTCACACAAACTTTTATAAAAGATATGCATTATATTTCTAATGTAATTCTCTGCTGAATTACAGTAAGTAGTAAACATAATAAATATTAGTACCTGAAGCCAACCATGATTAGAATTTGTCTATGTATCACGTTAAGTATCTTCTATTTTCTGTTAAAATTATTTTAATAGTGAACAGCAAACCACAGGCAAATGATACTGTAAGAAAAAAAAAAAATGAAATAAATAAAGCCTCCCCTAGTGTTTATAGACCTGCCTCTTAAATGTTGAAATGGTACCGGAACACAGAAAGGAAGTATGATGACATTTAGTCTTCTCGCACCTGGTCTTCATAAAAAACTGCAATAAGCAGCAGCCAGACACGTGGCATGAGTCCATACCTTGGTGGCATGGACATCACAGACAACCCACAAGAGCAATAGCCAAAATAATACCTGTTGGATGGGAAGAGGGCAACATTATGCTGGGCAGAAAGGGATGGTTGAGAGTTAATGTCAGTAATAGTACGGTTATGAGGTTTAGCAGGGGTATAGGCAGGTTGGCTTGGGCAAGAGTTTGAATGGAGAGAACGCTGATGAAGTGGAGTGTTTTAGATACAGAGTGGGTGTGGTCAAAGAGGAAGGTGTGGCAAGAGAAGTTATTGTCTGTTAAGCAAGGGTGGGTATGACTGACGGTAAAGTAGTCCCAGTAGTGCTGTATGGTTGCAAGACATGGGGTCTAAATACAAAAGAACATTAAAGGACAGGTGTGTTTGAAATGAAATGCTTGAGGGCAATATGTGGTGTGAGGAAGATTGATTGTGCAAGGAATGATATTGTAAGAAAGAGGTGTGGTAGCAAGCCGAGCATGATTGAGAGCTAAACATGGTGTACTGAAATTGGTTGGACATATGGAGAGGTTGAGTGAAGAGGGACTGACCAAATGGAAATAAATATCTGAAGTAGAGGAAGCAAGGGTGATGGGGAGATTAAAAAAGAAATGAAGAGACTGACTTTTTCTTTTTTTTTCTTTTGACCTGAACATTCAAGGGGAGGGGTTAGAGGCATCCATGAGATGGAGCAATGTGGTACTTGAAAAACAATGTCCTAGCAGTGGGCTGAACCAGGGAATATAAAAGGTATGTTGGGTGTGGCTGTGGATAACTTAAAAGTAAATTCTTATGACTTTGAGGAGCATTCTAGTGGTGGTATTACCTGAAAGTCTGGGAAAACTAAACACTAATTGGTTGATATTCATTTGCAAGCATTTCACTGGCCAGCAGAATTCTCATAATCCTTTGCGATTTATAGTGCCTGGGTGTCTTAATTCTTCCCATGAAATCATTTGACATCAACAGTACAGTTGTGAATTTGTCACAAGATATATGATACTAAGACAGTACAGAGCTGGAGTGCAACATTAGACAATATTTTCTTTTATCTTTGTCATGAGCAGGATTTTTGCATTATGTTTAAAATATATTACCTAAGCACTAGCAAAGGATATTGAGGAAATCAGTATCACAGAAAAAGTTTTCAGTAATTACAGGTACACTACAAACAAGGTACAGGAACCATGAATCTAACACACTGATTTTGTACCAATACCATATTGTACGGTGAAGTTAGTATAGTTGGTTATGTACCTATTGCACGATGAGAGGAGTCTGGGTAATTGGGACTCGACTATACTACAGTATAGGTCTATGAAATACAGGACTATATGAGCAAGATGATTATTAGAGATCAAGATAAAAATACTTTATGGCTGAGGTACCTTTGTGTTGAAACTTTCTCCATAAATCAACAATGAACACTTACAAAAGCCAAAGTATTATTTCTAAACTTGACTCCCAGATTAATTAGTTACTCACCATACCGATTCTCATCCACATAAATTAGTTAATCACTGTATTTATAAACTCCATCTTGCAACTGGCATTATAATTTCTTCGATACCTTTTATCCTCACTTTCTTTCCTTTTCCATATACAATTTTCCCCTTCCAGACCTGAGCATGAGGAGGACTTCTGTTCATGGCTGGAGACATTTTCATAATAGAAAAGCCCATATCCAAATGCAAATGTGATAAAGGATAAGAGCCTATTGTATCACTTACTCAGAAAAAAGAAAAAAGCCTCATGGGTCATATCTCCCCAAGAAAGGTTCTAGTTGTGTAAATTTCATTAAAAAAAGTGACAAACATAAGGTGGTTCAGTTACAATTTTTTTTCATAATGCAAGCCTTGCTTTTACATATCTGTAGGGTGTTCCTAACACTGAAAGTGCCAGTGATATTCAATCAGAAAGGAAATGCTAAGAGTCCTGGGTAAACATAGTTCCAGTCTTAAGATGGTGGAATATTTCTTGTCTAAAGATGCAGAACATGCCCATAGGCATTAGAGCACTCTGTATCAATCTTTAGCACTTTTCATAAAGAGCATTCTAAGGTGTATTAAAAGTCATGTATGACATGGAGTTTATTTGTACATTAAATTATCAAAAAAAAAAAAGTATTTATTTTTTCATTTTTCTATTCTGAGTATTTCCTTACATACTGGGAGACGAGGAAGATTTTGCATTTATTTCCAGTTTTATACTAAATCCCCATATGCATAATTATGTAAAAGTTTACAAATTACTTTCTATGTATTCAATCTATTACTTTTCTTTCATTCTCAATTAGATGGAGTAGATCAGGTACTTATAGCTTCTACAACAAAATTCACACAAATCCTCAACTTCTTTCTCCCAGAATATATTTTATTCCTATTGTGTACAAGTTAATAAGGAATAAGATTATAAAAATCAGTTCAAACCCATTACTGTATGAGTCATATATCTGACAACATAACTAAATGTCACAATACAACGTCTACGTATTAACGACCAAAAGGATGGATTTAATGCATTTTGACATACGCACGTTTTATCTTGACTGGATCCACCGGCCGATCATTGTTGTCTGTTTCAGCTAGACCCATTCTCTTTACCACCTGCATCCCAGATGACACACGACCTTCATGATGTTAAGAAACAATAAAACAGAAACAATTTTGTTAATTCATGGAATCATAATTCAATTATAAAATTACAAGGTGATGTTCCTTTATTTTAGGGATTTCCTGGCCCATTTTTCAAATCCTGAGTCTTCTTTATTAATTACAATCAAATAAAGGAGCAGAATTATTCACAACTCACATGTCTTTTGAAGAGATCAAGATTGTTAAGTGATGTGAAGATCATACTGTAAATAAGGCATATAAATGTGGACAGACTGGTAGTAAACAAAAAAGAAAAAAGCACGAGGTTAAGGGCCGAATTATGAAAAAAAGCATGATATTGTTAGATTAGCTGAGACAAAACTTACAAAAGAGATATGATCTCACCTTTTCAGTCTGAAAGGGATAAAGTGATACGATCTCACCTAATTTGTCTGGAGGGGTACTATTCATGAAAGCAAGGAAGGAAGGAAAAGACAATAGGGGAAGAGGACTGGCCTCCTTCATAAAGGGCAACATCCAGTTTTCTGAAAGATTGGTAAATGACCCATTCAAACAGGATATATTGGGATGAAAAAATGCAAGAAAAGTTTGCAAAGTGGTGGTGACATTATATAATCCTCCCGAGAATTTTCATGAACCTGAACAAGTTTTCAATAATAACAGTGAAGGAACATTCAAGATAGTGCAGGAAGCAGCAAGGCACAAAATCCTTAGAGATATCATTCAAGTACATGACATGCGCATCCTACACCACAAACATTAACACAAAGGCAACTTTTTTCAATTATTTGCTGCTTCCCACATGAGTGAAGAAGTGCCAGGAGTAGACACAAAACTGCCTTTTTGTTCACGTCTACTATCTAGCTTTCAAGTATCATAAACCAAAACTACAGCCTGATCCCACACATCTTTCTGTGGTTCCTCCTCACCATTTCGTATGCCCTGATTCAGCTGGCTGACAGTATGTCACCCCATGTATACCACATCTCTTAAATTCTCTTAATCCCATGCACACTTTTCACCCTCTTGCATGTTCAGGCCCCAGTAACTTAAAGCCTCTTTCACTCCAACCTTCCATCATCTCAGTTTCCCCCTTTTTCTTGCTCTCTCCACTTCTGACACATTATTTATTCATTTATTATACTTAATCGCTGTTTCCTGCATCAGCGAGGTAGCACCAGGAAACAGACAAAGAAAGACCCATCCCCCCACATACACATATATACATACATACACACATGTGCACAGTACATATATATACATATTAACATACACATATATACATACATACACATAAACATATACACATGTACATATTTACACTTGTTCACCCCCATCCACTCCTGATGCCACCCAGCCCCACGGGAAATAGCATTGCCACCCACTGCGCCGGCAAGGTAGCACCAGGAGACATGAAATGGCCACATTCGCTCACACTCAGTCTCTAACTGTCATGTGTATTGCACTGAAACCACAGCTCCCTTTCCACATCCAGGCCCCACAGACCTTTCTGTGGTTTACCCCAGACGCTTCATATGCCCTGGTTCAGCCCACTGACAGCACGTACATCCTCTTAATCAATCTCTCTTCACTCTTCCTCTCTACAGGACCAAACCATTTCAACACACCCTGTTCAGCTCTATAAATCAAACTCTACTTACTAACACATATACCCTTTGCACTACCATTCCATAAATAATCAACAATCCCCATACCATCTATTGTCCTCAAATATGTAATTCCTTGTATATCCACCCACCTCTCTTCTTTTGTACTATGAGCCCAAGACTCGAACCCATACAATGGAACCACCTTACATCTGAACATAGTCTTTTTTTTTTTCAAATTTCAAATTTTACACATTATCATCACTGAAGTTTTATTATAAATTTTGATTTAGTTTATACCAAAAAGTTGATGAATTGTGGTGATTTCCTATTCCTCTATGGGGGGCTTTTTCTTTATGTTGGAGGCTCTACTCACAGACAAAAGTCCACATCAATGCCAGGCCTTGACTGAAATATATAGAGGTTAATGAAAGGGAGAAAGCTTAGGAAGCAACATGTACATATACTGTATGTCGCTTACCAACTATGGTATGCTTCCCATCAAGCCACTGTGTTGGAGCAAGAGTGATGAAGAACTGCGAGCCATTGGTATTTGGTCCGGCATTTGCCATGGACAGTATGCCAGCCCCAGTGTGTTTTAGTTCATCATGGATCTCATCATTAAAGTGCTTCCCATATATTGATGCTCCACCTCGTCCAGTACCTGTTGGATCACCACCTGTGGACAGAAATTAGAAATTAAATGGAGTAGTTCGTCTCGTTTCTACCATACTTTTTCTGTTTTAGTTCTTTTGATTTCCCCCATGTGTATACCTGATGATGTGACCTACATTCTTTTCAAACATTCTCTCTTCTCAGAGGATATTAGAAGCAACAGAGCCACATATGTGACATCCAAACATCAAGGATGAATCTTCCAAAAGTGATCAGAGTTTTGCTAGGCTCTTCCATACCTGATGGCAAGTAAGATGTCATCTAAGTGTCTAGGCTCTTCCGTACCTGATGGCAAGTAAGATGTCATCTAAGTGTCCGGGAAATATTTTCCATGCACTACCCTACTTTAAGGACCCTACCAACTACTTAAAGCCCACATGTTTTTTGGGTTCACTGAGCAAAAGACATGCAGCTTGGCTGTTACTGCTGTTCAGCCAGCTTGTATGGATCTGTATCCCATTCTTTTAACGTATTTTCCCGTTATTTTGATGTTCTTATACATACATATATTGAAGTGTGACTCATCTTTAGATTCTAGTTATTTATGTTGTTTTTCCACCATACAAACTCTCATACTTTGACCTCAGGGGCCATACATATATCATTGTACGTGGTGGTTGAACTGTCCTGGAACATAAAAAGTTCAAAACAAAGAGGCACAACCAATACGTTTTAAATATCTTTTATGGTGATGAGTTACCTTAGTGACTAGAGGGTAGTATCATGACACTGTTGTGCCTCCCCGACATTTTCTCCATCTTATGTGTGTTCTGAACATTTTCTGGTCATTGTCCAGAGTCTTTTAAGTGTATGGGCCGTACAGAGAGGGAATTACACTGAAGGTAGGAACAGGAAGGCTAATCAAGAAAACCCTTAAGAAGAGTAACGATAAAGTTTAATACAGACTGGGAAAAAAATTACAATACCTTGGATCATGAAGTCTCTAATAATTCGGTGGAATTTACATCCATTGTAATAACCTCGGCGCGCCAACTCCGCAAAATTTCGACAAGTATTTGGAGTGTGTTTCCAGTACAGCTCCAATGTCACTTCACCCATTCTGAAAAAAAATTGTTATATTACTATGAACAACGTAACACTCAGCTGTTACGCAAATGTCAAAATACTGGTGGGAGGTTCTAAACAAAGCCCACTTCATATAATGTCTTCTGGTGCGTACTAAATATGTCATCGTATGATGGATCTTGTCCTTAAGGGGAAACATTATCTAATAAAATAATCCAAATCGTAGTCTGCAACTGTCACTCTATTGAACATGACATCAGCTCTACAGAGGAAAATCACATAATATTCAAAGATAATAGTGATGCGGAGCTAAACTGGTTGAGCGCCTCCCATTATTTAATGTGCACGAAATAAAATATAATGCCTGAACTGATGTTCTAAATCTAAATTTAATCTCCAAATTCTATGGTAGGATTAGGAACTTGACTTCTCAATATCCAAAGTTTCCTTGCGTTCCTAAGTTGGTAAATTACTTTTATATTCAAAGTGACCGACATGACGCGTGCACATAAGCCCAAGTCAAGTTTTACTCTCGCCTTCGACAAACTTTACGATCAAACTTAAGTTTCTTATTCCATTCCTCGATACGTTTCCCTTAAGACACCACTGAGATTAAGGTGCCCTCAACTCCACAATATTTACCCTAAGACCACAAAATTCTGGTCGTTTGTGGGGTGGGGGGGCGAATCTATACGACCCTATATTTCCCCCTCTTCACCTCCTACCCCACAGCATCCTTAGGCAGCTTAATTAGCTTGTTATAGTAACTGAGATACTATTTCTACAGCAATACTCACGAGGTCTCTAAGACAACATAAGGAGGTTGCCATGATTTGTCGGGTATAGACATCTTTTGAAACTTCAAGATTGGTTTATAGTCCCGATAATAATATTAGAAAAGAGAGAAGACCTTCACATTGTCTGGCATGATCTCTTACTAAGATGAGAAATCAAGTTACCAAACATTATAAAATTATTTTATGTTTTAGTGCCATCTATTTTTTAAATTCTAAACCTAGCAAATTAATCAGACTTTTTTTGCCATCATCTGATTATTCTAGAAATCCAGTCATATGATACTAAGATTCTATTATAATCTACCTTTAGAAATAAAGCAACTGATAAAAAAATATTTCTTGTAAAGCAAGAGAAGTCCATACCAATTCAAAGCATAGTGACAAAGTGACATATGCATTAGTAATTACTTAAATGTAATTATTTCATCATAATTACCCATTTGTGTAATTGTCAGTTAGGTTAATTAGTACTGATACTGTTCACACTACAAGGAAATAACAGTTGCTGTTCTAATGTGTTAGATGAATTATATTTGAAAGGACTGATTCTCAATTTTCAAACTTTCATGTAAAGAACGTTTTATGTAATTCAAGAGGTCTCAAATATAGAAGATCAGCTCAACAAACTTTATTTTTTATCATAATACATCCTCTGTGGCACTCACAGAGTTTATGTCTTTTCAGAAAGATTTTCCAATTAATAATTCTATTGTGAATTTCAAAGGATGAACGTAAGGGTAACACAGCTAACAACATTTTACAGCAAGATTTGTAAATCATCTTATATCACTTTTTAGTCTGGATTATTCATAATTAAGGTTTGAAATATATATTATATATCGATATAGATATAAATAAGACATAGATATAGATAGAGAAATCAATCTATTATTTTTAGAATCGGTACGTAGTCCACGTCCAGCTGTCCACAATCACAACAATCGATGAGGATAAACAGAACCAGAGGCTCACGTCCGATTTATCTCTGTTCAGGTGGGTTATTTTGACACATTTTTTCTCACTTTATAGCATGCTGGTATGGCCCTGCTGACCACAGCAGTGAAGAAATGTATAAAATTCTTAGTTTTCCTCAGTGGAGATGAATCTAGGGTTTAAACAGTGGTGTGAGACATGTACGTGCTGTGAATGTTTTAAGTTATTTATCTTGCATGTTTTCGACAATTAATTGGTTATTACTACACCTCTGTTTGCTGTAGATCCTCACTGAAGGCATGAGGGAAGCTCAAGCTGTGAAAGTGATTGTTGGTTTTGAAAAATGAGCCAGGAGATATTTTATTGTTGGATATTTAGTGATTGGGAAAAGTCATGTTTGGTACTGCATTTCTGTTATCTGTTGATCTTGAATGATTTTTTTCTACAATGTGTTTATAGAATACAGTAATGGTTGGAGAACGTGACTTTGAGCTGTGTATTTTATTGGTTATTCAGTTCGGCAACAGTGTTGTAGCATTGGAAAAACTGGGACTAACCAGTGATAACTACACCTAACCACTGTAGCAGTCAAGATTTATTCAATACTTACGTAGAAATATATCAGTTATACTTATGAATAAGTTCTGCGCAGATGTTACCAAATGTAAATAGGTAGATGGCACAGCGAGTAGCTTTGTGATCTTCAGGAGCAGATGGCTTAATGTTTTTATATATCTACTCCCAGTTCAACTGTTTGGTAACCTCACATAAGGATTTTATAGGTTTATTGATTTCTTACAAGTGTGTTTGTTCTTTTACGTTTGTAACCTCCATTTTCTCTGATATTCAATAACCCTTACTTCTGTCACCTTAGATTTTGTTCAGTAGGATTTAATTGTTAAGTTCATACTTTGCTATTCAAGTCGTATTCTTTAGGGTACTATTGATCTCAACTATTGAGGATCGTGGTCAGTCCTTATTGTTGTTGTAGCTATTGTTTTTTATCATGGAAACGTTTCTGTTGACGTAAATGTTGATTCTCCTGTTTATGATTCTGTTATTGGGCCTGATACATGCTGTATATCATTGTGGTCTGCTACATAGCCTCAAACTCTACACTTTTCTCATAATATCTGTGTCTCCATTTTGCTTTTCATTATTCCCTGAGATGTATACTTTTTTGTCTTTTTGTTATGAGGTCAAGTGGCAGCTTTACTTATGAGATATGCATAAGAAATTATGTACAGTTCTTTTGCATATGCTTTGAATGTTGCTCTGGAGTCTTCAGTTTGAGAAAGTGTTGAAGACGGCTGTAAATTAAATGTTTGTGGAAGACTGTACGTACTCCACCCTGTTGTCAATGAAGGAAAAGGAGTTCAAGCTGATTTTGCTTTATTTCAGACAAAATTTTCACAAGTAACTATGGCAACACTCGAGGACCGCATTTTAGGGGAGAAGTTGCAGTATTATTGCAGTAGCTCTGAGGACGAAGATGATGAGGAGGATGAGGAAAAGGATGAAGAGAACACTCAAACCAGCCTGAAGGATGCCAACATACCACCCATGGCACCTGAACTGAGAAACTGGGAAGGATCGTCTACTAATGTAAGTGATGCTTGGCCTATCAAGGGAGATAATATATTTTTGCATACAAACAGTGCAAGCAAGGGCCACCTGGACCACACTGTATGGACTAACCCTTAATCTCGTACCTCTTTTGATAGCTCTTCATTTAATCCACCCAACCTACACAGTTACTTAAAAAAAAGTTACACAAGCTATAGAAAAGCAAATTAGCCATCATTCACAGCACATCGAATCTAAAAACAATACTTTTATCAAAGGTGACTTCTCATCTCTGCATTATGCCATCCCACACTACATTAGTATCACCAACCAAACCAGCAAGATGTAGAAAAAGTATAACCCAAACTTCTCCCCATAAGTTGCTGACCATATGAATTAAAGATACATTCTTAGACAAAACCTTTCACCATGAACAGAAATCCCAGATTAAATCTCAACTCAGGACAGTACCATTGTGAACCTAAGCACAGCAAGGCAGCTAGCTGAGTGGCGCTCCTTCTGTAACACATTGAAACCACAAAACCCACGGCAGCCAACCCTATCACCAGTTGAATAAAATCCACACCTCCCACACCAGCCCAGCCCCCATACATAAAGAGCTTCTGACCCAATTAACAACACCCCTTCTCCCAAAGACCACACACACATACTCATGAAACTACCCAAAAAATCAATCACAAAATAGCCACACCTTTAAACAGGAAACCTTGCAAAAAACCTACCATAATTCTGTCTTGAAATAACTACTTAACCACCCTTCACTCCCACTGGCATGTGCTGTACAATTAACACTTTAAAGAATTCCCCTGCAGTAGGCCCTGATGACATATCAAACTTCCACATGAAATAATTTGGCCTAATTGCAGTCTCATCAATCTAAGGTGATATTCAACCACTCCTGGTTACACATCAAAATCCCAAACATCAAGATACTTGCCAGCATATTACCAACCGTAAAACCTTCCCGACCATCTTCTTTTATCCCTGTAACACTTTTGTCTTAAGCATCCAGTCATAAAAGATTGATCCATAACAGAATTGAGCAAATTATTCCTCTCTCACCAAAACAACATGGCTTTAGACCCCGTCACTCCACTGACACACTACCCATAGACCCCGAACAACGTATCCTAGATGGCTTCAGCCAATAGTAGCCCCCACATACCGTTTAGTATTACTGTAGTGGCAGTATTCATCATTAAGGCATTTGACACTGTTCCTCAACACATCTTGTCACAAAAGATACTTGATGCCTTTGATCTCAGCATTGATAGAAAAGGTAAACCAACTTCATAGATGGCTGCAATGTAAGTCACTCCCAAGGTCTTCCATTTTAGAACCTCCAAGCTCTATAATGGAGTTTCCCAAGGAGAAAATCTTTCTCCAGCCCTTTTCAATCTCATCCTACACAACTTTCCATATTCACATCCTGCAGACGAGTATGAATGTCTTCTCATACGCAGACGACCTTTCAGTCACATCACAGCAACCTAATACTATTCAGAGAAAAAGTCATGCAGCACCACGCCTGCTACCCCTGTTTCTGCTGCTGCTAAGCTACCAGTCTTGAATTTATTTGGGTTATTTTAGATTTACCTCACTGAATCTTATATACATATTACTTCATCCTTACTCTTTCTTGTAAGTATCGTCCAAATGCCTCTCTTTTCTCTTTCACTAACAACTTTACTTCTTCATCCCACCACTCACTACCC
>JAYMFT010074919.1:0-14467 GCA_038088735.1 Panulirus argus
AAGTATCGTCCAAATGCCTCTCTTTTCTCTTTCACTAACAACTTTACTTCTTCATCCCACCACTCACTACCCTTCCTGATCTGCCCACATCCCACCTTTCTCATGAAACATGCATCTCTTGCACATGCCTATACTGCTTCCCTAAATACATCCAATTCCTCATCCACTCCCCTCACTTCATCAACTCTCACCTTTTGCCATTCTACTCTCAATCTCTCCTGATATTTCTTCAAACAAGTCTCCTTTCCAAGCTCACTTACTCTCACCACTCTCTTCTCCACAACATTCTCTCTTCTTGTTTGAAAACCTCTACAAATCTTCATCTTTGCCTCCACAAGATAGTGATCAGACACAACACCAGCTGCCCCTCTCAGCACATTTACATTCAAAAGTCTCTCTTTTACACACCTATCAATTAATAATAATATCCATAGATACAGATATATCTTAGTAATCCAGGGTTTGTTTTGAGATCAGTTGCAGGTATTGGAGAGAGAGAGAGAGAGAGAGAGAGAGAGAGAGAGAGAAAGAGAGAGAGAGTGTGTGTATACTAACAAGATTTAGCCATAACGGTTAGACTAGCACAAAACACTCACTGCATATTTTGCTTGATGAATGAGACTATTATCCTCAGCTGCCTAAAATCCTAACAAATTAGTATTAGTCATCAAGCTAACAATACCATCAACAGATTATGAATATGAGATAGTCATGGTTAGTGAAGATATAATCTTTAATGACAATTCTATTAAGCATAACAGATGAAAGGTACAATGCAAGTAATTGTTTATTACCATTTTTTGTCATTACTAACCTTCATACTGTTCAAACTCCCCATAGTCAAAATCACAACCAAAGATGTCGCGAGCTGCCTCAAGTCCTTCATCTTCAAATATTGCTTTCCGTTTCTGCTTTGCAATGGGCTTGCCATCATCATCAACAATGAAACTACGATCATCATCAGACTCTTCCTCTTCCTCCTCTGATGCATAGGTCTCAGGCTGCTGAGGAGGGTGGGTAGCCGAGGCACCTTCTTCCTCCTCCTCCTGGGATGCCAAGTAACTATCCAATAGGCAAGTTTATAAATGCAAAACAATTGGGCAGAATGATCAAAGATGATTTACAGAGGAAAATGGATGTGTAAGCTACTTTTTCACCAAAACAAAGTTAATCATGAAAATGATAAAGGTGAAATAAATTCCTTCATATTATTCATTAAGCCCCCATAAAAATATCAGGATAGACTGATAATGTGCTGAGATGTTTAGGGCCCGTGGAGGCAAAGGAAAGTTATGCAGGTGTCACCTTGATGTAGAACAGGTGTTATGTAAGGCAAGGGTGAACAAAAGGCAAATACTAAAAGAGAGGACTTACTGTTTAAATACTGGAGGAAAATTTCAAAATTCATCATATTCATAATCAATAATATTGATCAGGAGTGAAAAATTAATCATAAAAAAAGATAAGTTACAGAAAAAACATAAAAGTGAATGCAGAATACAGTATATACATATTCACTATACAAAAATTTTTTTACACAATCGCTTCTCCAGCTTCAGTAACACTGGAAACAAACAATGGGTTCATTTTCACGCAACCATCTTAACTGTCTTCTATAATGTACTGACACTGAACCCTACCATCCAGAGCCAAAGCCAACAGCTTATTCTATCACTTACCCTACCTAATTCATATGCCCTAGTCCAGCCCATCCTGTACATCACATCAATTTGCCATTCAATCCCAAACAATCCTTTTGTCATCTTGAATGCTGAGGCCTAAATAGCTAAGAGCCTCCTTCATTCCCTCTTGATCTAACCTGGGAGAATAAACTCACCCAGAAATTTCTTACATATGTGAAAAATATCGCAGTACCCATCTCAGGGAAAGTCAACAAAGAAGCTAAGTATGGATAACCTTTGAGCTCTACCAAGGTTTCAAAGTTAGCATTCCAAGAGGAGGATATAGGATTGGTTGATCACTTGCCTCTCAGTGAATACATCTACTATATTATTCCATCACTTTTCTTAATGTGTAATGAATTTTTTGTGCAAAAACCTAGTCAGGAGCCTACTTAAAAAAAAATGTGTTGAAAAATTATGTAAATAGATACATTTTATCATATCATTCACTGTGTAAATGAATCTTTTGAACAGCAGAGCAATGAGAACCCTGGGAAAAGCTAGGTAAGGTATATTCTTATATTTTTCAACCATTATTCAATCATTTTTCTTAAAATGTAATTAATTTTTTGTGCAGAAACTAGTCAGGAGCCTACTTAAGAAAACTGTGTTGAAAAATTATATAAACATAAACACTTTATCATATCATTCACTTTGTAAATGAACCTTTTGAACTGCAAAGTAATGAGGACCCTGAGAAGAGCTAGGTAAGGTATACTCTTATATTTTTTCAGAATAAATATGGATGATTGTAAGTCTGCATTAGGTAAGAACCTTCTAAAGACAACTATGCAGAAATAGTATAAAGAAAATACAATTTACCATATCATTCAAAGAGTAAATGATGAATGTTTTGAGCCAACCAATCAATCACTCACCAGCTGGGAAAAGCAACATCCATTTCTCAATTAATTTTCCTTATATACGTAATGCATATTTAGTACTTGGTGGAAGCAAGGGTGAAGGTTTATAGAGGCTTTTAAGAGGAAAGGTTGATGAAAAGGATGACGAAAGTGGGTAAGCTTATAAAACAGGCTTCTGTGAAAAGATACCAGGAGAGACTGGGTATAGAATGTCAAAAGATTAGAGTAAATGAAGGTATGGTGAGAAATGGGAGGTAATTAAGGAAGTAGCACCAACATGAACAAGAGAAGTGTGTGGCATGCAGATGGCATGAGGGTAGTGTATTGTGGGATGATGAAATTAAGTTGCCAGTGAAAGATAAATGAAGTGTATAGGCATTTACAAGAAAGGAGTACTAATGAAAGGGAGACGTACGGAGAAATTGGTAAAAGGTCAAGAGGAAGGTGCAAGGGCTGCAAGAGGGCAAATAAGCAAGAAATTTTTCTGGAAGGAGATAAATAATGTGTGAAGAAAAAAAAGAGATCAAATGGGAACATTAGCGAAGGGAACAAATGAGGAAGTTTAACAGACAAGATATGAGGTGAAGAGATGGGACTGAGTACTTTATAGGATTATGATGTGCCTGATGATAGGATGGGAGATGCAGCGTGTCTGGGAAGGGTAGTTATGTAAAGTGAGAGAGTCATGGCAAGCACTTTGGTGAAGAGAGAAGAGGTAAAGAAAGCCTTGAATATGATGAAATGTGGCAAGATAGCTAGAGTGGATGATACTGCAGTTTAATTTCTTAATAAAGGGGTTACTGTGTTGTTGATTGGTAAGTTAGGATTTTCATTGCAAGTACAGCTCATGGTGAGGTGCCTATGGATGCCACTGTGCATATGTAGGGGCAATAAAGGTAAATGCTCAAATTACACAAGTATAAGTTTGAGTGTAAACATGATATAAAATGTATCTTCTCAGATGGGTCAAATGAATTTCAAAATGATCCATAAAATCATGTTGTCTCAGTGGGGTTAGTATGCATGTATGTGAAACAAAATTTCTAACAATTTTGGTCGTCCCACTTTAAAGCTATTTTCATTGAAATATCCATCTATCTATTCATCTGTATCTCCAATGCCCATTCCCTCTGGGAACTGCCATCATGAGAATGGCCATGGCAACAGTGCCTCTACCTATCCCAGTCCTTACATGTCTCCATTGCACACACCATTCCATGCATTCTTCTCCTATTTATGTCACTCCAGCACTCTTTCACTCTATTTCCCCACGTCAAAGGGTGGTCTTCCTCTCATACCAACTCCTTTAATTCTTTCCACCTTTCACATGCCCAAAGCACTTCAAAGTATTGTTTCATCCACTCTACCACTCCACAATTCATTCTCTTTGCATTCCCAGCCATACCAAATCTCTCATACACCCCTTCATTACTTTCTTCATTCCATCTAGTCATACCATACAGTCCTCTCAAATAACTCATTTCCACAGCCTGGATTCTTAACCTATGTGACACAGTCTATGTCCATATTTTGGCTACACAGGTCAGGGTTGGGAGGACAATGCCATCCCTTAATCTCTTCACTTTCATACTTACACCTCAACCCTTTGTGCTTCCATGCCAAATTACATTTCAACTGCATCCACTCTATTGCACTTTCTCCATACTTCGACAATTCAGCTGCCACCCCATCCACTTTAGGTGCTTTTCCTACATTCAACCACATCATCACCCTTTTTACCTCCCTTCTTGCTATATGCCTCTGCAATTGTATCCCTTTTCCTCTATCTTTCAATCCCATACATGTAACAACAGCTGTCTCACCTTCTCCCACATTCATCAGTTCTTCACAATACTTTTTCCATCTTCCTTTCACCTCCTTTTGATTCAGCAACTCCCCTTCCTTAATTTTCACATTTATTTTTTCAGTTTTACAAAAACCTCTTTTCTTTTTCATTCTCCAGTACAATTTCTTATTTTCTTTAAACTTTTCACTCAACTTTCTTCCAAATTCTTCATCTATTATTTCTTTGCTTTCCTCCACCAGCCTCTTAACATTCCTCTTAAACATCTTACATTCTTACCACCCCCTTTGCTGAACTTCCATCGGTACATTCCTCTTGAGTTCTGCCACATACCCTTTTATTCTCTTCCACAGCATTTCTAACCTCATGCATCCACTACGTATTTCCACTTTTATTCTTACATCTTACAACTTGAATACATAAAGTAATTCTAAAACTTCTAACAGTTTCTTTAAACATTTCAAATACCTCATTCAAACATGAATGCATCCCTAAGTTTACGGCACTTTCATCTAAACTTTCTGTCACCTTGCTTTCATACTTTTTGCATTCTTTCTGATTCATCTTCTCCCTCGCCAACACTTTTACCTCTTCATTCTTCCATGTACCATACCTCTACTTCTCCATGATCCTCACTACCACAGGACCTGCAAAATGGTCAGAATCTCCAAAGAATCCTTTTACAACTATAGCATCCAGCACAACCTTTCATTCACTGCCACGTATTCAGTCAAGACCATTCACTCTTCTATCTTCCATCATTGCTCATTCATACATGTCTGTGAATCACCTTGTGCTGAAAAAATTAAAAGATCAATATGACATTTATTATGGAAATGACAGGATTTATAACTACCAGTTGATATATTACAATATCATGTAGCAGGGATACCAATGTGAGGCCAAACCAATGGACATTTCTGAAAATCTGTGGTGTCATACTGTTTCCCACAAAAAGTGGGAAGATATCTTTTTTACCATGTGAACTTGTTAAGTTGTATGTGAGAGAAGTGACTGACAGGGTGTTGACTTGCAGAAAGCATCAGTCTGGGGAGGAACATTGTGATTTCAGAAGTGGTATAGGAGGTGGATCAAGTATTTGTTTTGAAGAATGCATGGAAGAAATACTTAGAGAAAATAAAGGATCTGTATGAGGCATTATGGAACTGAAAGTGTTACAAAAAAAATGGTGCAGGAGAAAAGCTATTACAAGCAGTGAGTTTTTATTAAGAGAATAAGACAAGTGTGCAAGTAGGAGAAAGGAGAGAAGTGTTCCACATGAAGGTGGACCTATGGAAGGGGTGTGTTATATCACCATGGCTGTTCAGTCTGTTTATGGATGGGGTGGAGTGAAAAGTGAATCTGAGGGTTTTGGGGATAGGGGTAGGTATGAAATCTGGGGTGGGGATGCTTGGAATGTAAGTCGGTTATTGTTTGCTTTCTAACACAGCGCTGGTGGCAGATTCAGTAAAAACTGCAGAAACTGGTTTTCAAGTTTGGGAGTGTGTGAAAGGAGAAAGTTGACAGTAAATGTGAATTAATGTAAGGTTACTAGGTATAACACAGGAGTGAGACAGGTCTGTTAAGGTGTGAGTCTGAATGGAGAAAACTTGGAGGGAATGAAGTGTTTAATTACTGGGAGTGGACATGGCAGCGAATGAAATCACAGGAGCTGCATTAAGTCTAATATGGGTGATGGGGTGAAGGTCCTGCAAGTAATGAGTAATGTGTGGAAAATTAAGTCACTATCTGGGAGGACAAAGATGGGCATGTATGAGGGTACAGTAGTTCTGTTGGTGTTGTATGGAAGTGAAACAGGGCTCTACTAGATCTGAATGAGAACGTACCGAAGAAGTTGAATGTAATGAAAATGAAATGTCTGAGGACAATGGGTGAGGAGTGTTGATTAAGAAATGATCTGGTAATGGATAGGTATGGTAATAACATCAATATTTTTCTGATATCTTAAGAGCGTGGGCTAAAATGGTTGGGACATATGGAAAAAATGAGTGAGGAGAGGTTGAAGAAGAAGATATATGTGTCAGAAGAGGAGACAAGGAGAAAGGGGAGACCAAACTGGAGAAGATAGGCAGAAGTGTAAAAGGTTTTGAGTGCTCGGGGCCTCAATGTGAAGAAGGGCGTAAGATGTGCTTGGGATAGAGTGAACTCGAGCGATATACTATACAAGCAGTGATGAGTTGTCAATGGACTGAATCAGGCATTCGAAGAGGCTAGGGGAAACCATGATAAGGTCTGTGGGACCTGGTTGTAGATTGGGGGCTGTGGGTTACGTGCATTATGCATAACATCTTGAAAATGGATGTGATGGAATGAGGCCATTTCTTCACCTGTTCCTAACACTACCTTGTTAACAGAAATGCATACAGGATGAACGAAGAAAAACAGACTAAGAGAATCTGTTGGGGCGTAAAAATAGGCAAGGACGACTGAGAAGGAGGCTTTTGGGTATCAGGGCCTTTACAATGAGTCAAGAAAGTAAGATGCAAGCACGGGATGAAATATTTTGGATCAATGTGGAATGATGCAAGCATGGGATGGAATATTTTGGATCAATGTGGAATAAGGGTTGGGCAAACTGCTATCAATGGCTTAAACTATGGCATATGAAGAATGGATTTATCTGTGAGGAGAGGCAATGGACAGTAGGTTCTTTTGCCGTGGCCACCCCCTTAATGCGAGTTCCCAGAGGGAACTAGCATCAGAGATATAGGTAAATAGTAGGCTTTGGTTTCAATATGGTTTTACACAGCTTGAGACCAGACATGTGTAAATGGAGCCACTGTTTGTTCTTGATGCTATCTTACTCAGACAGGAGAAAATTAAGGGAAAAAAATGATACTTTATTTGTTTACTATATTTTCTTGAACTTCATATTTCACTTTTTATATTTCTTGTTAACTCTAATGAAAGTTAAGACCTTTTGAAATACTACTTTAACAATCCAGTAAATATTTAACATTCATGCTTTATCTTGCTTTAATACTATTTCTTATCCCTTCAGCTTAACCTAATGCTCATTAAAAATTTCAAAATGCTTCATAGTTTGAGATCTGGTCCAATTAACAAAAGCAAAGAATTGCTGTAAAACTTTAAATCAAAATCTAAATTTAAATCTTTTAACTGAAGAGTTCTATTAGAACTTTATTAAGCTTATCATCCTATATAGTAAAAGGGTAAGGTATTTTTGTTGCTCCCTATTTCACTGGAAAACACAAACTGAACTTAACCTGACCTAATAACAATATGAACAAAATATGTATTTTCCTGCAAGCATAAACACAAGTCAAACTCCACTGAAGGTGGCTAAATTTACTCACATCACCAGAACCCTCAAAGATCTCTTTCCTTATCTGACCCTGTACATCTTCCTCTTCTGCATCCGAGTCTTCATCTTCAATCCTCTTCAGACGCTTAAATTTTTTCTGTGGAGGTACACAGCATTAATTTTTTTGCATCACCTTAAATCAAGAGCAACTACATGACTTACAGAGGAGTCCTACAAGCACTATACTTGTTTCAGCATTAAAAGTGAACACTATTTACAAGAATACTTCATAAGCATTCATTTTTCAAACTGTTATTAAAGGAGATAAAAACCTCTAGTCACAATTCCACTTCACATATAACGTGCATTCCCACACTGGCCACCATCCCCTTCCTCAGCACCATTACTCCCTCCCTCCCTAGCTACAATGCCCTCCTTTGCCACCACCACACCCTACCTTCTTTTCTTGGCCAGCATTCTCCATCATACCACCACTCCATCCCTCCATGGATAACACAACCTCCTTCACCACACCCTCACTCACTACCACCACTTTCTCCCTACTACCATACCCCAAGTGACACAATGATGATGATCAATGTTTCACCAATCATCCCTGCTATCTTCCTCTTCAGACCTCCCATATTCCCTGCACAACCTTCCAGCTTAATTATATATCTTTTCACACTTGTTTGTCATTCCTACATTAGAGTGGTTGAGTCAGGAACAGTACTTAGCCAAACTTGCTCATATCCATTCTCTCGTTGTCATGAGTAATGCACGAAAACCTCAACCCAGCCCCACAAACCTTTCCGTGGTTTACCCCTGGCCACTTCAACTGCCCTGTTCAGTCCAGTGATAGCATGCTGTCCCCTGTACACCACATCACTCCAATTCACTTCATTCCATGTGTACCTTACACTCTCATGCAAATTCAGGTCTTGAGCAATCAAAACCTTTTCTGCTCCATTGTTCCATCTCCAGACTGGTCTCCTCTTTTTCCCTGTCCCCAACAATTCTGAGATATAACCTCACTCATTCTCTCCATATATCCAAACCATTTAAGCATACCCTCTTCAGCTCTCATGTCCATACTCTTCTTATTACCACACCTCTCTCTTACCCTTTCTTTTCTTAACTGATCAACCCTTCTCACACCACCCAAATTTCATTTACAACACATCAACCCTCTTCCAACCTTCTCATCTACAGCCCATGCCTCACATCCACAAATCATCTTCAGGACTACTATACCTTCAAACCCATTCATCTTTGCCCTCCTGGATAGTGATCTCTATTTCCACATATTCCTCAATGTTCCCAGGACCTTAGACCCCTCATCCATCCCATTACTCACTTCTATATGCTGCCATGTCCACTCCCAGGTATCCAAAATACTTCGCTTTCATCAAGTTTTTGCCATACAAAGTCACCCCAACTAACCTGTTTCTCTCCACTTCTAAAACTAGTAACTTGCTTTTATTCACATTTAGCTTCCTCATTTTACACACTCTCCTTAACTGAGAAACCAACTTTTGCAGTTTCTCATATAAATATGTCACAAGTGCTGAGTCATCAGCAAACAACAGACTCACTTGCCAGGCCCCCCTCACCTCCTGAAGACTGCATACTCACCCCTTTCTCCAAGAACCTTGAATTTACCTCAGCGTTCAGAAGACAACCACTAGAGTTGTCTGCCTCACCTCGAAAGCCCCAACATACTGCTGACCTGTCCCTTTCTCCAAGACTCTTGCACTGACTTCCCTCACCTCTATATTCATGAAGAGATTAAACAGCCATGGTGAGATCGCATGCCCTTGATGCAGAACCACCTACATTTGGAATTATTTCATCCTCATCCTCTCCTACTTGCACACCTCTCATACTCTAGATAAAAGATCCTTCTTGCATCTAATAGCATTCCTTCCACACCATATACTTGTAACACATTCCAGAAGGCATCACTATTAACCCTATCATACATTTTCTCCACATCCATAAATTTCACATGCAATTTCCACACATTCTCTAAGTATTTCACACAAACACATACTCCATACATCCTCTCCCACTCTTGAAACCATACTTCTCCTCCCCTATCTGATGCTCAGTGCATGCCACTGCCCTTTCAATAATCACTCTCCCACATGACTTACAATATATTTTCACCAACATTATACTTAAGTGATTCAAGCATTCACTTTTGTCCCCTTTGCCTTTATGTCTATCATTATACAACCCTAGACCCCTTTTCTAGAGGTTCCTGCAGCTCCAAGGCTAAGCTACAATAAACAGTGGAGAAAGGATGAATTCCTTTGGTGTGAAAAGCTTTTCAATGAAATTGTACTTCCATAATATATCACCTAAGGTTACTTTTCAATTGTGACATAACCACAAGCAAGCAGAGTCTGGCTATGTCTTGCCCTTATATAACAGAACTATACAAGTATTCCATCAGCTATCAGTTCTCAGGCACCTAATCTTGAGCAATACATATTCTGAAACTCCTAACTAACCATTCAACAACTCTGTCATCCCTTGAGAAAATCAACTGTATTCCCATCCACTTCACTGTGATAAGAAAAATAGAAGGAAACTTACTTTTCTGTCAAGTTTCACACCAATGTTCTCTTCAATGAGGTCGAGATCATCATCATCAAGGTTGTCTCCTTCAAGGTCATCATCATCCTCGTCACGTCGCTTTCTTTTACCCTCTATATCACTATCTGACCCAGATCCACCTTCATCTTCTTCATCTTCATCTTCATCATTGATAAAATCCTTATTTTCTTCACGAATTTTCTCTTCATCTGAAACAAAAAATTCCAGGATGAAGCATATACTAATAAAAAAAGGTGTGATTTTTTTTTACTTACTGTATATTAAATTTTCTCATACAATAATGCAGCAAAAATATAAAATTTCCTGGTAAATCATTATGAAAAATTTTCAGTTCACTAGTTTCCCTTAAAATATGTATATCTATCCAAAAAGCAACAGTTCAATTATGGGTGAGAAGCATGTTATGAGGTTGGAAAGATTCAGTTTGCATGTATATGTACATTAAAAAGTTATGCCGTGAACATCCTTGTTTCTAACCTTCACTTTCACTTGTTTATTATCAAAACAACAATAATGCTTTCTTAAATAAGAAACTTTCTTATGTAACTGGACAAAATATAAACTGTGCAAAAGCATGCATATCTCCCAAAATGAAAAGCAAGAACAAGCACATCAATCATTAGCCAAATTAGACTGAATCTTACAATTAGTATGCTTGTACTGCCTTGTTTAATTTACATTTAAAACCATTAATCAAATGAACATTTGCCTTTCTGGTAGTAGTATTTCAACCATCTCTTCAATTACAGTTTACTATACTCGTTTTACTTTAAGTTGGCAAAGCAGCCACTCCACTCTTCCATAGGTAAGGTAGCTGATTGGTTCATATACAATGTTTCTGTCACTATCCATTTATTCACACTAAGTGTGTTCACATTTTAAAATCACACCTGTTCTTCCATGCAATAATGTTAAAACTTGGGAACATGAAAGTCTAAAATAATTTTAAGGCATTAGCACTTCAGAGAGGATGTTAAAATGTTAAACATGTATCACAAATGGTTGAAGTCAATGACAACATAATTTTTGAATGAAGCCTATTCATTATTTCTTTGTTTTGTCGCAGATATAAAGTACTAATGCCTTAAAATCTTTTAAATTTTCATGTTCTCAATTTTTAACATTATTATACAGAACAGGTCTGATTATAAACTGTGAACAAACTTTGTGTGAATAATTGGATGGCAACAAGAACATTGTATACATGAACCAATCAGCTACTTTAGCTATGGAAGAAGGGCATGGCTTCTTCGCCAACTTAGCATATGGCGACTATAGTTATACACTCTTTTGCCATGGACATCCCCTTAAGGGGGTTCCTCAGGGGAATGGGTGTCAAAGATACTGATACATAAATAGATACAAATATGGTTTCAGTGCATTATAAATGACAGCTAGAAAGTGGATGAGGCTTTTCTTTGTATGTTCCTGGTGCTACCTCACTAATGCGGGAAACAGCAATCAAGTATGAAAATAAGAGAGGCAGATAGATCTTAAATTACAAAAGTCTATGACGACAAGTTCTGAAGAGAGAACAAGAGTGAGTGACTCGGCAGCTGTTTCTATAGTTTGTCATTCTGTCCAAACAAAGCAGTCTGTCACTCAATTCTCATCCCAAGATAAAATATGAAATTGTTATTTGTTCCTTCTTCTAGTACTTTTCCATAAAGGCAAAACCATTAAGTTCTCATATCTGACATTAATATCTCTTAAAAGCGTTTGATATCAGAAGGATATGGGAGAAGGAAAATGAAGATAAAGTATTTATGGGTGATGCCTAAAGGATGACCAAATCAAACAGCCAGACTTAAAAGGACAATAAGCAGCAGAGTGTTGTCAACTCATGAGCACTCATGAAAAATATCATGTATTACCATTATATATTTTTAGCTATGATTTAAATATACAACACAAACTTATCATGAAGAACATCCTGTAAAGTGCATGAAAAAATAAATAAAGTGACTGGTTTAAATGGACACTAAGGAGCCCTGTGTTGCTAACTCATAATCATTCATCAATAATACTGTATCTTTTCATTATCTATTTCTATCTATTCATTCTAAAGAATAACAAACATACAAAAAGTACATCCATCCCTCACTTCATATAGGTTATGTTCTGTGAAAAACTTTGCCCCACAAAAAATCAGGTATAGAGACCTAATAAACAAAAAGATAAAATTGGGATGTTTGGCACACTTTCTACTGAACACATCTGCATTGTAATAAATTTTGAATGCATAAAAAGAGGGACTGGTAGAAGTGGGTTTCTCATAAAATAGCAAAATTGTATGTAGTGATCCCACATAAAGCAAGGGATGGGTGTATATCTTGACACTATAATGCCCATAAATCACCTAAGTTCACCTAAGTAACAACATACAGAATGAAAATAGATGAGAGAAATGAATCACTTATGTGGGTGGTGTCACTCAGCTGACAGAGTTAATGTTTCTGCGTGAGGTTTCAGTTACCCACCACACTAAGACAAGACCTTATGGGACCCTGCTGCTATTTCCTGGTTTGGAGAGGGTCAGCAAACTGCACAGGATGTACAAACTGTTTTTATACAACTGTGGACTATAGTAGTTTTTGTGATGAAGGATTATTGTCTAGTATGAGTTTAGTCATAATCTGCTGCTAAAGGGTTAACATGGGATGGCATACAGGAATGCAACTTTTGTATGGATTAATCTACCAGAACTGAGATTCATATTCAAATTCCTCATGGTAGCAGCAGGAACATACTCAATTTCCTGAGGTCTCTTAATATTCTTAAAAAGTAAATACACAAACACACAAACATATATCATTTTATGTAGTCTTTTGGATTTAAGGTAAAGCTTAGCAACAACTAAGGGCCATTAGGCCAACATCTTGAACTATATATTAGAAATACAATAAAAATATTATTGTACTTCAGTTTCTAAAAGAACAGAAAATGGAGCTATGCAGGGAGTGCTAATCCTCCTGAAAGGCACTGTCTGGGGTGTCTAAACATGTGTAGATGTAACCAAGATGAGAAGAGAGGAGAGATATATAGTATGTTTGAGGAAAGAAACCTGAATGTTCTAGCTCTGAGTGAAACGAAGCTCAAGGGTAAAGGTGAAGAATGGTTTGGAAATGTCTTCAGGGTAAAGTCAGAAGTTGGTAAGAGGACAAGAGATAAAGAAGGAGCAGCACTACTCCTGAAGGATGAGTTGCGGGAGTATCTGATAGAGCACAAGGAAGTAAAATTCAGACTGATGTGGGTAAACTTGAAAGTGGATGTTGAGAGATGGATAGTTATTAGAGCTTATGTACCTGCCCATGAGAAAAAAGACATTGAGAGGTTAGTGTTTTGGGAGCAGCTGAATGAGCATGTCAGCAGTTTTGATGTAAGATACCGGATATCAGTGAGGGGTGATTTAAATGCTAAGGTGAGTATTGTGGCAATTGAGGGAATAACTCTGGGGCATGGGCTATTCAGAGTTATGAATGGAAATGATGAACAACTTAACATAAGAACAAAAGAATGATGGAGTCTGCAAAAGGCCAGTAAATGATCTATACGTGGCAGCCCCAGACCCTATCCCTAGAAACTCAGTTCCACCCATCATCCTCATCCATAAATCTATCCAGTCTATACTTAAAGCTCCCCAGGGAGGCGGCTTCTACTACATGACTATTAAGTCTATTCCATTCACCTACAACCCTATTAGTAAACCAGTTCCTACCAATCTCTTTCCTAAACCTAAACTTGTCCAGTTTACATCCATCATTTCGTGTCCTACCATATTGACTGAAATAAGAACATTGTTAATGTCTCCCCACTTATAGCCTTTAATCCACTTGAAAACCTCAATTAAATCACCTTGAACTTGGGTGCTGAAAAAGACTTGTGACAGGGAATACCAGGTTTAAAAAGAGAGACATAAACAAGCATATGTATGTAAGTAGAAAAGATGGTCGCACGCATTATTGGATTGCATATCAATTGATAGGCATGTAAAAGTTACATGGAAGATTTGTGGAAGTAATTAATTACCCTAGAGTCTGGTCACTTATGACTGAATGATGTAATGCTGCCGGCGGTGGGTAAGTACCATAATTGCTCATTTATCGGGTTTCACAGAGAGGCAGTTCTAACATTGTTAGGGCCACATTTCTTGAACATTTTCTACTATCATCCCTCTCCATATCTAGAAATAGGAAATCAATACAGTAAG